>JH155387.1:105611-134568 GCA_000226015.1 Mnemiopsis leidyi | reverse complement strand
TCCCTCCTCCCTCCTCCCTCCTCCCTCCTCCCTCCTCCCTCCTCCCTCCTCCCTCTCCCTCCTCCCTCCTCCCTCCTCCCTCCTCCCTCCTCCCTCCTCCCTCCTCCCTCCTCCCTCCTCCCTCCTCCCTCCTCCCTCCTCTATCTTTTATCCTTTCCTCTCCGGCCACCACCTTCTTCAAAGCTTACCAGTCGAAAAAATGAGCAGCACTGTGCATAGAATTCTGCTCAATCACTGCTGAGTGCTGCTAGTATCGGTGTCATATACATGACTTTGTATTTTAATAGTGAGGTTATTTTTTAATGAAGTAAACTGATGAAGTTGTTCATTTGGTCAATCTGATCAATTATTCATCATGCTGCAGGTTTCATAGTAATGGACTTTAAAGAAGGAAAGCGGGTACTCATCAAGAATGTAACAGTTGGGTACGTGGGTGCTGGAAAAACAAGTCTTTTAATCACGTACACCACTGGAAAATTTCCTAGTGAGTATACTCCCACAGTATTTGATAATTACCAAGCTGATGGCGAGATAGATGGCAAAAAATATCAATTGGGTTTTTTTGACACTGGGGGCGGTGAAGATTATGAAAGGCTGCGTCCTCTGAGCTACCCTCAAACTGATGTTTTTACTCTTTTGTTTGATGTTTCTAATAGTGATGAGAGATTTAATGAAATCCATTCATACTGGTGGGCTGAGCTTCATCATCATTGTCCCGATGTTCCAATAGTTTTGGTTGCTTCCAAAATTGATTTACGGAAGGGAGATGGAAGTAAAACTATCTCAAAAGAAGAAGGTCAGGTGATGTCAGAAAGGATTGGTGCAGCCAAGTACATGGAAATTTCCTCATTAGAGAACCTTGGTCTAAATGAACTTTACAAAGAAGTGATCACACATGGTTATGAGCATAGTGTTGGTGCTGAAAAGAGAAAAAGGAAAAAGTGTATAATTCTCTGAATACAAATTATAACTGCTAAGTAGTTCTCTAAAACTGAATAATTTAAATTCATAATTGTCGATAATGACTTATGTAAAAACTGCTCTATTGACCCATCACGTAAAAATGCATAATTCGAAATAAATCGATTCTTTGATTTTTCATAAGTTCGTGTGAAGTAATTATGGAGGAAGGTTCTGACATTGCAGTGATGTAAAGATATTTTAAAATTCTTTGAAACCAAAAATATTTGGTTTTCCTATGGTTTGGTCACAGTTTCATTTCCTTTTAATCTTTAGAAGTGGTACAAGGAACACTGTAACTGCCAATGCCTTTTCTAAGTTTTGTGTTCAGTAATTTTCAAAATGACTAATTCAATCCACCTCATTAATCTATTACCATTTCAACATATTTCAATTCAATGATATCGAAACTTTTTAATTTTGTTAACTCTATTGGGATATTCATACAAAGCTGAATAGTTGAAAAAACTGGAGACTGGGACAATTGATTAGGGCAATTTACATCAAACAAGACTGACAACAAACCAGGACTGGAACGATTGACAACGATTGTAAAATAACAAAAATCAATGATCATCAAAAATTTTTAATGACATCATTATTGACCAAACCCCCCTCCCCCCTCGTCATCAATCATCGTCATTTGGAAACCCCCTTCCCCCTTAGGTGATGACGTCATATGTGAACGACCCCTAACATGTCCAAACTTACTCGATAAGTCAATATGGTTTCAAGAATTGATCAAGAAAAAGGTTTGAAAATTGTTGTTGTTGGACATGCAGAAACTGGAAAGACATGTTTATGCAATAGGTTTGTCAAGCTAACTTTTCAAGAAACATATATACATACTCTTGGACCGAATCTTTTCACTAAAAACTGTATGAATGACGACAAAAAGTACAAACTCTTTATCTGGGATATTGGTGGTGGTGGTGAGTTGTTTCACACCATACGCCCAGTTTATTATAACCGGGCTGATGCATTTGTTCTGTTGTTCGATGTTGCCGGTAGCCACGAGAGGTTCTATAAAATTCACTCCTACTGGTGGCCTGAGCTGATCAAAGAGTGTCCTGATGTTCCCATTGTCTTAGTTGGATCGAAAACTGACTTACGATTCAACAAGCCAGACGCAATAACAACTGCTGAGGGTCAGGATATGGCACACAAAATAGGTGCTGCAAAATATTTGGAAATATCTTCACTACAAGATATTGGTGTAACAGAACTTTTTCAAGAGGTCGTTGACTTGGGTAATTATTACAACACTACAGTCAAAAAAGACTTGGTACGTGAGCAGGAAGAGAGAAGTTGCATCTTGCTTTAATTGATGTATTTCGGACTAATATTTATATTAACCGAACTTTGTATTGAAAAATAAAAGTTAAAAAGTTCTGCTTTAAGAATTTCCAATTTATTATAGCTCGTTTATAAGATGCCAAAAATTTTCAAATTTGAAACGTTTTTATGATATGCTTCTATTCAGCCAAAGAAAACTTAAGATGAATTATTTTGTACAAATTTTAAGTTTATCATTTAGTTAATTTACTTAATACTTATTTATTTAAAAGTTTCTCTTCATTCATTAATCGACTTCATTTATTACATTTGTCGTGTGTTTTGATGTTCCAGCTCGTTTTGCTTATTAAGCAGTTAGTATACACTATCCCCCAAATATCTTTAACACTCACCATGCTAGGAGGCTAGAATTCTAAGGCCCCGCAAAAGTAGCATAAAGAGCACGTTATACTGGCAAAATAAAAAAATGAAAAACGTGAACATCAATTACAAGCTTTTATTTCTCGAATGGGCTACTTTTCTCACAAAATTTTGAAAAATTTTGAGAATCTGATTATCAGAGGCGTACGATACCTGAGTAGGAGTATGATATGTATGGGGAAATGGGTACCATGATACATTGTATGACGGGCTTTTCTTGACACAACAAATAGCATCAGGCTGGCAGTTCTAGTTGAGGTTCATCACGGATGTTACTGGTATCCCCAAGGCCTAAACGTTTTTTATCTTATTCGATATTTACTTATGTTTTTGGCCTTTAACCCAATGGCCAAATTGTCAGCCTTATGATATCTTGTGTCCTTTTTTTTTATTGTTACATCTCCGTTAAATTTTAACAGATGTCTGAAAGGTTTTTAAGAACAATCGCTGTTGGTTATGGCGCAGTTGGAAAGACTTGTATGTTAATCAGATATTGCTCCAATACATTTCCCGAGGAATATGTTCCCACAGTATTTGATTGCGGATCAGTAAATGGGGTAATAAACGGAGAGCCTTACAACCTAGGCTTGTATGATACTGGGGGTGGTGAAGACTACCATCGTCTGCGCCCTTTATCCTACCCGGGAACCGATGTATTTCTGCTCCTTTTTAGTGTGGCTGGTGGTTTAGAATTATTTACAGGTATACACAACTACTGGTGGCCTGAACTGAAACAGTACTCCCCTGGAGTTCCTATCATTCTTGTTGGATCAAAGATAGATCTAAGGAACAATGGAATTGTGACCATTCCCTATGAACAGGGTGAAGCAATGGCTGAGAAGATAAAAGCTGCCAAGTATATGGAAATTTCTTCCTTAGAAGGCAGAGGTGTCACTGAACTTTTTGAGGAGGTTGTCAGAATCGGTTATGACTATAATATTTCAGACAAGAAAAAGAAGAGAAGGAAAAGGAAGTGTGTCATTTTGTAGAACTATCCTAGTTTAACGGATTGGAATACCTTTAAAAAAACTTTCAATTTACGGTTCATTCGTCAAGCCATCTTGGAGTATAACATGGCAGTTAAGTGTCAATGGCTGAGAAGCACAAATGAAACTCTTTTAAGTGTGAGCGGGTTTTTATTTTTAATGTACTTTTTTTAGTATCTGACATTAAGTCTTTTGTTATCCTTCTGTTTAGTTGAGGAATGCGACTGTGTCGGGAAATATTGAGGTTGGAAAATATAAGAGAGGATTATTGGACGTTGCGTTCTTTAAGCTGTACCTCAATTTCCTTCTTCTATTTGTTACCTATGAGGGATCAAGGTTGATTGGAGGAAATGTATTCCTATTGGTCTCTATTCCCTGCTTGTATGCCTAATTAGCCTTATTTTGATCATACCAATTGGCAACCAGATTTGCTTTAGTTTGCACAAAAAACATGTGTCCCTTTATAAAATCAACATTATCAAACGTCAGTTATTTTTTATCAAACTTATTTATAAAGTAAAGAAATAGAAATATAGTTAAATAGCATTTATTTATAAAGTCGTTTATTTGTAAGACCTGTCGGCCTGAGTCTGCGTGTTTTTTAATAATGCAAAAATTTCTGCTGAGCAATAACTAATGTTATTACGTGTATACATTTGAAATTTTTGAGTTGGTTGCGAAATCGGGACGTATAGATTTTGTCTCAATTATACTTATTTGGATTATTATCTGTGAATTGACTCAATATTATTTAAAGGTAATGCCATGCCCGAACAAGACACACAGCCGTTAACATTAAAGACTGTTGCTGTTGGATATGGTGGTGTGGGTAAAACCTGCATGTTTATCAGATATGCTACTGGTCAATATCCTGAGGAGTATATTCCAACAGTATTTGATAACTATGAGACAGAGGCTGAAGTGGATGGCCACACTGTAAATCTGGCTCTTTGGGATACGGGTGGAGGAGAGGATTATCCGAGGTTGCGTCCTTTAAGCTATCCTAACACGGACTTTTTCCTTCTTTTGTTTGATATCATGGACCATGGTCGATTTGAGGACATATATTCTTATTGGTGGAATGAGTTGAACCATCACTGCCCAGACGTCCCCATTATTTTGGTTGGGTCAAAAATTGACTTAAGAGTTAATGGTGTCACTACAATAACCACAGTTGAGGGCGAAGCAATGGCAGAGAAAATTGGTGCAGCTAAATACATGGAGATTTCTTCTTTAAAGAACAGGGGTGTTGCAGAGTTATTCCGAGAAGCACTTAGTATTGGCCATCGTTATCGTACTGCCGCGAAAAAGAAAAAGAAGAAAAAATGTACGATTTTGTAACTTTTATCGGAGTTTGAATATTCTAGAAACAACCCAATTTTTTTTAAAACACAATAATAGCCGTCTAAAACAAGATAGATAAAGAAATCTTTAAATATGTTGAGTAGATTTAGATTTTGAAGAACTCATTATTTGATTTGTGAATGTCTGATATTTTATTTTATTAATTTTTACATGGTTTGTTTACATTGGCTCCTAGCTCAGACATTTCTGTATAAGATTTTTTTCCCTCAGCTATGTAAGAATTATATCATTACACTGGGAAACAGGCTGATCTAATTTCCTTAACACTCTTTGAGTGTTGGAAACTTGAACGGTATCAATGCATACTCTTGTTTTTTTAAAACTCCATGTCCATCGCCAGGCTAAATCATCAGTAGCAACTTAACAAGTATGTTTTTTTCTCTGCTACATTTTTGTGGATTTCTATTTGTGCATTGATTTGAATTTTATTTGAAGGTTGTGCCATGCCTCGACAAGATATGCAGCCGTTGAGATTAAAGACTGTTGCTGTTGGCTATGGAGCTGCGGGTAAAACCAGCATGTTTATCAGATATGCTACTGGTCAGTTTCCTGAAATGTATATTCCGACAGTTTTTGAGAACTATGTGGGTGAGACTGAATTTAATGGTCAGGCTGTAGAACTTGCTCTTTGGGATACGGGTGGAGGAGAGGATTATTGGAGGTTGCGTCCTTTAAGCTATCCTGACACGGACTTTTTTCTTCTTTTGTTTGATATCACAGATCATGGTCTATTTGAGGACATATATTCCAATTGGTGGAAAGAGTTGAACCATCACTGCCCAAATGTTCCGATTATTTTGGTTGGGTCAAAAATTGACTTGAGGTTTAATGGTGTCACGACAATAACCACAGTTGAGGGCGAAGCAATGGCAGAGAAAATTGGTGCAGCCAAATACATGGAGATTTCTTCTTTAAAGAACAGGGGTGTTGCAGAGTTATTCCAAGAAGCAATTAGTATTGGTTATCATTATCGTACTGTCACGAAAAAGAAAAAGAAGAAAAAATGTACAATTTTGTAATTTTTGATCAAACTTCTAAATACAAAAATATAAAATTTATTTCTATAACAAGATAATTGAGGAAATAGATATATATATGATGTATATAAAGTGGATTTAGAATAATGGATTATAAATTTGTGTGTTCTTATAATTTATTTCATTTTTAAGGTCGTTTGTTTTCATCGACTCCTAGCTCAGACACATATATTTAAGACTTCTGTCGGTTATGTAGAAGTCATTTCATAAGACAGAGATACAGGTTTTTTCAAATTCTGTCCTCTCTGAGAAAGTTACTGTGCCAATGCTTTCTGTTGTAGTCAGAAAAGTTGAACTGTGAGTAATGACCCTAGGATTGCGAGTTCCAATCCTTGAGATCCAACCTAGGTCGGGGAGTTTCGGGGGGGGGGGGGGGGACGTTACATGCCTATTATGTATAAGGGAAACACAATTTGTATTTATTTAACCGTGTAACTGAAGGGATTTCTATTCTTTAATTATGTTAGTTTTTGCAGAATATTAAAAACTATTTAAGATTTTAGATATTTTAGATATTTCTGATGAATTCATTACCATTATATGGTTTTGTGAAAGACCACTTAATTATTCTTCATAATTGGATTATCTTTGACCATCCAATAGCCGATTTACAGATGTGGAAGAAACCTCAAGCTGCATACATAAAAATTGTTGTCATCGGAAGAAGTGGAGTTGGCAAAACAAGTATGATAAAGACCTTCCAACACCTTCAGTATTCAACTTCTGGAGGGATACCTTCTGATGAAACAGATCGGAGATATCCATGTCAAATAGATGGAAATGAGATCTCATTTTTGATTCAGGATTCGGTAGTTGGTGAGAAAGATCAGAGGATTCGAGCCTTGTCATATAAAGATGCTGATGTGTTCCTCTTATTGTTTGACATCAGTAACTGTGAAGGGAAATCGATAATACCTAAATGGTGGGTTGAGCTTAAACATTTCTGTCCAAATGTGCCTGTGATCGCAGTTGCGTCCAAAGTTGATTTGAGAGATGATCTAGCAATAAGGACTCTGAGCAGGGTGAGGTGTGCTGCTTTAGCAGAGAATATTGGTGCTTTGGAATACATGGAGGTGCATTCTTTTGATGAAGTGAGTGTCCAGAAAGCTTTTCAAGAAGCTTGCAAGGCAGGTTTCCAATTTCACACCTCAAAGAGTCAAAATCGCGAAAAGTTGTGTTTTGTGTTATAATTTTTAATGGGCTGTCGTATTTGCCCATAATATGCGACTGTTAATCTAAATGATGCGTTTCCTTCAAGGAACGTAAGACAATGGCTGAAGCTGTAAGTGATGCGGGCTATAAGAAATTTTTGTCGAGTCATTTTGAGAATGGCGGGTTTCCTTGCCGTTTCCTGTTCCTATAATTTTGTAGAATTCTGATCGTGAGTAAATAGGTCTTCGAAAATAGTATTCAAATTTACAGATTGATATCAAATTTCCCGGTCTAATTATGAAGGGTTTGAACTCTTGTTTTAGTTTGTTGACCTAGGATTTACTTCAAATTTCTAAGTTGCTCTATACAAAATCTGTGTTGCATGATATTATAACAATTTTATATAATTCATTTTAGTAATATTGGCTGTTTATTCAGCATATTTCTGCAATTTTAAATTTATTTTCTATTTTTCTTCTAGATGAGTAGTGGTATAGAATATTTGCAAACAATACTGGAAAGGAAGACTAGTCAAGTATTTGCATGCTTACTGTTTATTTTTTTCATTATACTCTCTATTACCACAATCATCTCTTATACATTATTCAGTGCCTTTCTGGCTGTTTCGATGCTATATCGAAGATGTCCTGCCCCAAGAAAACAGTCCACATAAAGACAGTGAATGTAGGATGTGATGGGGTCGGAAAGACATGTTGGTACCAGACATATGTAACCAGGAGATTCCCCTCAGATGAGGACTATGTCCCTACTATATTTGACGGATATGCTCATAACTGCACCGTTAACGGTACATCATTAAGTGTCGGGTTTTGGGACACTATCTGTGGTGAAGATGACGAGTTTAGGAAACTTAGACGTCTCTCTTACCCTCGGACGGACGTGTTTACTCTGTGTTTTGATGTAGCTGACACAGAGAGGTTACCCATGGTCGAGTGGTGGGCTAATGAGGAACTAAGATTGAGTAATCCTGACACTCCAATAATCCTTGTCGCAACAAAGACCGATCTCAGAGAGGGCCAGCCGGTTACAGTAAGCAGGGAAGAAGGGGAAGCCATGGCTAAGAAAATTAGGGCAGCTGGCTATTTTGAGATTTCATTGCTCAAAATGGAAGGTGTTGACGAACTCTTTCACGAAATTTGTATCGTTGGTCTGAAACATAAGACTAAGAGGGAATGCACAAAACAAAATAAGAAAAAATGTTCGATCCAATAACATTGTCTAAAGTTATTTTCTTTCTTATATCCGTATTACCCAACTTGTTAGTTGCATTATGGATTCACCAGAATTGCTAACATTCATGTTACCTAGGACATGATTTCAGAATGCATTGCAAAGCTAAAAAGTCTGCTAATATAAAAAATGTCAATGTTGGGTTTGATGGCTCTGGAAAGACCAGTTTGTACCACACTTTTGCATGGAGAAAGTTTCCCGATGGATTTCTCCCAACTGTATTTGAGGGTTATACCCACGATTTTGTTATCGAAGGAATATCGGCGAATCTTGCATTCTGGGACACGCATTGCGGCGAAAACGATGAATATGTTGAGCTAACACGCCTCTATTACCCTGATACGGATGTTTTTACCATTTGTTTTGATGTTTCAAACTCCAACTCATTTTCAAACATCAGAGAGTTTTGGGTGGAGAAGGAAATAAGACCTTTGAACTCAGATGCTCCGATTGTTGTAGTTGCGACAAAGACTGATTTGCGTGAACACTGTGAAACAGTAAGTCGTGAGCGTGGTGAACAGTTAGCGAGGGATATAAGAGCTGCCGGCTATTTCGAAGTTTCTTCGTTGGAGATGAGAGGTGTTGACGAACTTTTTGAAAACGTTTGTAGGATCGGATTGAAATACAGGCTGGCTAAAAACCGAATTTGTGTAATCTTTTGATTATTGGAATGTTTCTCTCGAGAATGTCATTTTTATTGAAAGAAGAAGATTAGAAAATACCAGATTAGGCATAAATAGAGATAAGAGGTGTTGACGAACTTTTTGAAAACGTGTTTGGAATCGGTGTAAAATACAAGGCAGACGTTTTAAAACGTTCTGCAAGACGCAGAATTTGCAACATTTGATGACTCTCCTACATAAAAAATCGGTTCAGTTTTGATAGAAACCCAAAACTTAAAAGTTCTTTTTATTCGTCTGATTTCAATGCCATTCACATCAGATTTTGATAATTTAAGATGACAATTTTTGCTTAGATATTTTATCATCCATTTAATTTTATCATTAAGTGTAACTTACGGAGGTCAGGATTCTTGGAGAGGAGTCGAGAAATACGCTGTGTTATAATTTCTGACTCTATGATTGATTAAGATGCCTGTACCTGTAATCCCGCAAGTAATGAGCCTTCTGCAAACTTGGCGTCCCTTGACCATGATTGTCCCAGCATGATCTCTGTTATAAATTTGATGAAAATTTTGTCGGCAATCGACAATCTCAACCTATCTTATATCCAACTAGTCAAGTAAATGAACAACAATGACCCGGACTATCAAAGCCAATTTTGCCTTTAAGCCTGCTTTGTGGATCAAAATCAGTTGGTAAAACAAGCTTCTGATCAGATTTGTTTAAGGGTTATTCCCAGGAGAATACACAACAGCAATCTACCCACTAATACACTTCTTCAGGAGACTATGACGTCACTATCGAACTTATTGATGTCAGGTCAAAGTTGGAACGCCCTGAGTTGAAACTCCTCATTTCTATGTAAAACGTAGTTGTGATATTCCACAGTGTGGCTCACCGAACTAGCTTCATGGACGCAGAGAACATCTGGTCACGTGATGCTGCTACTCCCTGAGTGGTGTCCCTGTTGTTGTGGTGACCACTAAAACGGATCTCGGAAAAAGAGACAGAGATGGAAACAGAGATTGAGACAGAAATTTTGTCAGTACTGATGAAGGTAGGAAAATGGCTGGAGTAGTTTGTACCGACAGTTTTTTGTAGATATCGTCTATGAGAGGTGAGAACCTTGATAATTTGATGGATGAAGTTGTTGTTGTTGTTGTTGTTGTTGTTGTTGTTGTTGTTGTTGTTGTTGTTGTTGTTGTTGTTGTGAGAAGGCGTCAATGGAGGGTTCTGCATTACTGGTGGAACGTATCTTTTGCGTATGCTAGAACTAGTTCAGGTTGTTTTGTCATCAATCCCAGTGATATGTTGTCGTTTCCAAAGATTCTTTGTCTTTTTGAGATTGTTGCCGGGCATGATATCCAGTGTTGTAGAGTTTCTGCCTCAGATTGGCATTTTGGGCACGTTTCATCTTTGCTGTTGTCAATACGATGTCGATAAGCTGCGAGTTCCTTACAGTGCCCAGATCTTAGTTGGGCCAGTAGGGCAGCATCTCTTTGATCGTATTTTCCTGTCTTCTTTGAAGGAGAAATGCTCATAAGTCTTTGAGATAGTAGGATGGGAAGGAGCTTGGTTTCTTTCTTTTGATTATTGCCCTTGCAGCATTGTATGATATAGGGGGAACAGGAGGTTCCCCATCTTGGGCAATCTCCTTAGCATATTTGTCAGCAAGTTCGTTGCCAGGAATGTTGCTGTGGCTGGGGACCCATTGTATGATGGTTCTACCTTTCAGTTGCTGCAGTTTTTCGATTATCTCTCTGACGCTGGACTGTCTGTTCTCGATTGATGTAATAAGGGATAAACTATCCGAACAGATTACAGTATCTGAGTCCTGTTATGTTCGAGTGTTAAGTCAAGAGCTAGGTTCATTGCATTTTTCTCTTCATCATAACTGCACGTATATTTGGCCCCCTTTCTCTTCAATACTTCCAGTTCAATGGGGTTTCGAGCTGATCCTGTTGTTATGACAGCTGCTGCACCACCATTATCCGTACCGTCCTTACACGAACCATCTGTATATATGACTGTGTCTTTGCCGTACCCATCTATAGTTTGTATTGCTGCTTCAGTGATAAAACTTGTTTTTTCTGCATCAGGGTCGTTGTTTTCCGCTGGCGCGTCCAAAGGTGTACGGTTATTATAGCAGGAAAACAGTCCAGCAGTGGGGTTTGGTTGTGGGGGTTGTTGTACTCTTTTAACTCAATTTTAGTCGTCCTTCTTCAAAGCAGTTACTAGATGTCCAAGGTTTCTGGACAGCATCTGGGAATGGCTCTCTTGGTAAGTTAGCTAGTGGAAGTGAACGGCCGATGCTTTTAGCTTCTAAGCGCCATTACCCTCTCCTCTTTGTACGGTGTGGTCCTACTTTAAAACAGCTCCTTGGGGAAGTCCCTAGGGTAAAAACCTCTTGTTGCTCAGAGCCCCGTCATATGATGAAGTTGTTAGATGTGCTGTTGATCACAAGATAAGCATGAGTTTGGCTCACGCGTAGAACTATTTGCTCTGCCATGTAACGACTAACGTTAAAGTATAACTTTTAAGTTTAACTTTCCTGTATTCTGCAGCATCAATATTCGTCTTATAAGTGTTTTAATATTCTATGTTATTTTAGTTTTATAGTTTCTGTACATTACTACAGAGCTCGTTTAAAACCATATTCAAGCGTATCCAACGCTTGTTTATGACTATATATATTGGAACTATGCAATATAATGCATGGTTTCAAAAGTGTGGTTAACTACTCCGGAAAAGCAGAATTTTTTGTGTCTAGGCTTACTCTGATATAGTTCACGTGGAACTATGCAATATAATAGATTTAAGTATTGGGTGTCCAGTTAGATGTCCAAGAAGCTAAAAACGTTCCTGAAGGAGCTTTCAAGTTTAGACAATGTGTCTTGTCATTCTCATTGTGTCACTTCTATCTTTCTACGGCTACATTGGGTAAAATGTAAAAACTTTGAATAAAACGTCGGCCTATTTTACAACACCTTTTTTATCCGTTCTTTTTCTGTCAATCTTCATATCAATAATTGTATCATATTTGTACAGCACTTTTCGGGCATTAGACAAGTCTATCATTATCTCTTTGTGAAAGTTTTTGTGTCGGAGAAATGGTTTGATTCATGTTTGTGCCACCGTGTCAGCTATTGTTGTACAATCAGCTTGGTGCTGCGTTAAATAGCTAATATGTTAATAACATGTTGCTTAACGTGAAGTTCAACTGTCGAAATTGAAAATTTCTATTTTCCTGTAACGTGTTGGTACCAAACAGTACGCTTTTTTTTAAATATGCAGATTTGTTAAGTTGTTAGGGATGCTTTCGACTTCATGTTTATGTTTATGATAGTCACCATAATTCCATAAAGAAGTAAACTCTTTCGCCAGCGGAAGTTTTCCAGCTAAGAAGCCCGTACTATAACAAGATGAAATACAATAACTATGAAATACAAGTGCAATACAGAATTATGTAGACCTTCTCCTGTAGTATTTATACGAAACACCTCTTCCGCTTAGGCACAAAGCTTATTTCGCACCGCTTCATTCTTTCATTATAGTCACTTAGTCAGTGAAATTGAATTACAAATTGTTGCTAGTTTGCTAAAGGTGAGTAATGGTCCATTAGTTGATATCAAGGAAATTCGACATATATTTCAAGATTCCGACCATGTTTGTATGTCCTGATGTAAGCGGCGTGACAGTGTGATGGTGTGATATGTTGTCATGATATTGTAATGCGGCTTGAGAACTATAAGCTGAGAAGTGGAAGGATAGTCTACTAAATACCATGAATATTTTAGTCGCAGCGCGTGTTTTGTTTTTGATTGCATAGTTTTGTTCTACAACCTGATTTGGGCACAAATATTGTTATTTTAGTAATTAAATAAGTTCCTCTCGGAATGTCTGAGTAAATGATACAGTTATCTACCTACTCAGTTACAAATTGCTCTTTGTTCTTATAATTTGCTACGATGCTCCGTACTTCTTACCGAGAGACTGACTTAAAGCTGTACAATCTCCATGTGTGAGTGTTTGCTAATGTTGTTATTGTATTTGTTATTGCATTAGTTATTGTGTAGTTATGCATTAACATCATTTAAACTCTTTTGTTAAACAAGATCATATTTTCTGTCCTTCAATTGTTTTACGTTGATCCGATACATCTTAAGTTTCCTTCGTACATGAACCTATTTTTGAATTGTTTCTCGAACACTTGCAGCTAGAATCAAAAGAAATTTCACTCTTCAAACTTTATTTTGGGACACGCTCAAAATTCATCACGTACAGCTACACGTACGCTACATCACTCTTAACTTCTAGTTGAACACTTCATGTTTCTTAACTTCAAGTTGTACACCTTGTGTTTCGTATTGACACGTGGACATTTTCCGTCGTCCGTTTGTGCTGGAATTAGGAACAGTTCCTAGCTGGCTGTGCTTGCGATTATGCTGATGTGCTTGTTTCACACGTCAAGCGTTTTGCGTCTCGTACGATTCATATTGAAAGCTTAAGCTGTGCAACTTGATCGACCCTGTTTTGCCTTAGTCAACTTTCCGTATCAATTTGAATAACCAAAGATATCTCTTCAAGATCTAGAATGGGACTATTCGAAGGACCGGTGAATTATGTGGCGGCCACTCTGGAGCTGCCATCAGGTGCTGTGCGGATGTTATCTGGTCTCTTCTTCTGTCAAATATTCTCACTTCTCCACCGAGTATTGATCTCCAAGATCAAGAATCCGGACACTAGACTACTTATACATCTCCTCTTAGGTATTTTTGTGTCATACTTCGTGTGGGACGTGAGTTGTATACATCACATTGCGTCAGCTCTGGGACTTTATTTACTCTTCTTCACGCTTCCCTGGGGTCTTGCCGCTAAGTTAAACTTTGTGTATCAGCTAGGGTATATAACAGTGGGTTATTATCTCAACAACATGGTCGAGGACTATACAATCAACTGGACAACCACCATGGCCCCAGTTACTCTAAAGATGATTGGTTTAGGGTTCGATTTGAACGACAACAAGGAAAATGGAGCGAAGTTGCCAGGCATTTTCAAAGTTTTTGGGCATGTTCTGTTCATAGGAACATATCTCGTTGGGCCAATGGACGATTTCAAGAGATTTGAAGCATTTATTAACGGGAGTCTGTTTGATGAAGGCAAGGGACCAGACCTTAAAGTTGGGTTGAAACGAATGGCTTTAGGATTGCTGTTTCTAGCGATCTCAGTACCCAGTATTTCTATTTTCTCTACAGACACCCTTTTTACTGATTGGTACTTGGAACTTCCTCTTGTTCTAAGAATAGCCTACATTTCTGCTTGGGGCCACTTCAACTTGTACCGGTACATGGCGGTGTGGTGCATCGCTGAGAGCAGCTGCATCTACATGGGATACACTTATAATGGAGAGGACAGGTGGGACGGACTCAGAAACTTTGCCACTCGCTCCTTCCACACGTCCTTGACTGTGCAAGGCCTCATAGACACTTGGAACATCCGAACATCATTATGGTGTTCTAAACACATCTACAAACGTTGCAAGTTTCTGGGCAACAAGAGACTTTCCCAGCTCTTGACGATGCTTTTCTTGGCTGTATGGCATGGTGTTCACGTGGGATACTTTGTGTTCTTCTTCCAGGAGTTCCTTTACGGCATGGTGATGGAGAAGGGGGCGTCACGAAACGTTCTCCTACAACGACTGAACAGAGTGTTTCCTCGAGTGGTAACTGTGGTCCTTCGCTGGAGTTTCATCAAGGTGTTCATGTCATTTACTTTTGTCTCGTTTGAGGTGTTTTATCTGAACAAGATCCTGTACGTGTACGGGTCTGTTTACTTTATCTGCCCTATTGTGGCTCTTATTGTGATAATTTCTAACTATCAGTTCGCTGAAAGGAAGGAAGAATAGAGAGCTGATTGGACTAAAATCCTTTGTAGGGTTAGCTAAAGGAATTCGTCGGTTATCAATTAACTTTTAGCATGTAATCACGGCTTTAGTGGATGTCATCGAAAAATTGTTTTTTTCGGTTTTAGCAACTAAAATTCGTTTCTTTTATTGATAGAAAAAGGTACTGAAAGGGAAGGATCACATATTTTCTATACAACATGATAGCGATGCTCAATAATCCATATTGATATCCGACTTCTCATTGGACAATCGCTGTCAAATATTTATGACCCTTCGCAAATTAAATTTCGTTCTCTAATCTCTATGATGAAGTAGGGACCCCTTTTCTCTGTGAGATAAAGTCGCGTGTATGATGTCATTATATGGTCGAGTAGGTTGACTTATTTTTATTATATTTTGTACAAGCTTCAGGATTTTTTTTTAATTAGTTGTTGGGGTTTTTGCTGAAGATTTATGTTGATATTATAATCATTATATTATTATCATAATACAGTAGCTAACGACTGAATATGTAGATTTTATATTGTTGGGGAAGTACGCTATGTTAACCTTTAAATAGCCGAAAAGTGTCGTTTGACTTGTTACTTAATAAGTCTTCTTGACAGTTAATAAAGAAATAAGTCTTATTTAAGTCTGTGTAACGCTTATTTGGATCTAAGGTTTTTTGCTCATGTCTGTAAAGATTCCTACTTTTGAAATTGATTGACCGACCTTTCACCACGATATTAACTCAAAACCCACGCAATGTCTCGTACTATTGCTTATTTTTTCGGGTTTTTTCATTCGTCATCGATTTGTACTTATCTTAATCATAATATACCAAGAATTCTGACAATGAAATATCCGTATTTAATCAGTTTTAATCAAATTTTACGACACACGATTTAATTTTTTCAACAATGGTTGAGAGTTATTCTTCTAGTTCTAGTTGGCTTTCTGTGGTGATAAACCAGGCGTTGCTAGCGATCTGGCACACATTCTGTACTCGTCTAGTTATCTTTCAGTATCCCTGGTTTCCCCATCCAGTACCCCAACTCTTCCTAATCTCCCAGTAACAACTGTTGTATCCGACAAGGGTGATTGGTGATGGGTGATGGCGTGGTTGAGCCACTGGTTGCAGTTAGTGTTGGTCCATACTTCATCGCAGTATCCTCTGAAGTTGATGTTCCTGAAGTCCATGGCAACTCCGAGAGGACCAGAGTTCAGTATGGAAGCCATGTCAGTATCTCCCCTCGACTTGCATCCTGAAGGGCATAGCATTTCTGTAGCATTTCTGTCTACATGATTCCTTCCTGTTCTCATATCTGTATTGGCTGGCAGACGAAAGGTGCTGGTTGTTTTTGATGTGTCCCAGAGCTTCGTAGTACCATCCTCTTCCGCAGTCGTTGCTCCCCCTGGAGCAGTCAAGGACTTGTTGCTCAGATAGAATAGGTTTTTGTCCAGTCTTGATGTGAGCCCATTCCTCCAGCGTACCGGTGGTAGTAAATGCCCAGCAACTTCCGCAAGTGTTTTGGCGTTTAGCAGAGGTGTACCTGTACTTGTGGCTAGCAGAGCCAGGCTGAAGTCCATTGGGAGCTTGAGCTTTGGGAGCTGGGTTCAGCTACCTCAGCTGACCCAGCTGAGGTAGCTGACTCCGTACTCTACTCCTTCGTCTTCGTCGTTGGCTCTAGTCATGTCTCCGACAAATTTCCTGAAGTTCTTCAGCCTCATCCTGGCTTCTTGAGCGGTTAGCGTAGTGTCGGCCTTCAGTGTGCTGGAAACCCTTGAAAGGACTCTGAAGAACTTTAGGGTCTTTGTTGGCCAGATTGACCAAGGTATATTTGGCCAGAGTCCAGGCCATTACAGCGAACAAGATCATCAAAGTCTTCATTTTTGACGAGTTATCACTTAAACTAGATAGTTAGATAGTTTGATACCGACTGGATGATTTACCGACTATTTATAGTAGGATTCTACTGATGTGACAAATTTTTCATTCCCAACTAGATTAGAGCCGTCTCGGATTGTTTGAATTTAGCGTGTAAGATTTTACCAAAAGATCAGGGATCGAATCAACAGTTGGCAATAAAACTTTTGGATATTTCTTCTCGACTAGTTCGTGATTGAGAACTTGATATTTGAGTTTCTATTGGGAATTTCTTATTAGGGCTAAAGGCACGTTATATCATCAAATCAAATTTGATGCCATATGGTATGATGTAGGTTCGAAAGAAATTAGCGACAACGAAGTCCGGTAGAGGTAACAATGACGTAATAAATCGAGATAAAACTCTATTCTAGCACTAGATTTGAAGAAAAGAAAAAACTCAAATATTGTATAACAATCGGTTCACAACTTTTGAAATTCTCCTTTGCTGATACCTATTCAACTCGAAATCAGAAATATTTCCGGTCTCAATCGTTATCAAACTCGCTGGCTCCTGTTAGACACTGAAGCAACATAAAGCATTAATCAATAAACTAACTTCAAGTATGTACATATTTCACTGTATGAATTATGCTATGGTTAACAACGGTTTAATTACGGTTTAATCAATGACTATGTAGCTAATGGGCAGCACCAACAGATCTGGAGAACCAATAGAATTAGTTGCCACATTTCTTGGTTTCAATGGGATTGGTAAAACTACTCTGTTATACAATATCTTAGATCGAACTGTTCCTGATCCAGTACCAAAAGTCCTACCATGGAATGAAGAGCCAGGTAACAGGGACCTGCTGTGTCTAATTTTGGGGAGGCTTTTAAACACTTATAAGTTTACATTCCGAGCTTTCATCACTTTCATCTCTATCATGTTTCAATACAGACTACAGTCACCTCTTTTTGAACATTTCAACTAACACCTAAGTATAAAACTTTCCGATTCCCAAGACTGTAATATCTGTTAATCCCCTATCCAGGTCCACTCTACCTCCAGACCCAGACTACTGACGGTCGAAAAGTACACCTCCATCTCCGAGACACATACGTACTAGACGAGTTCGACCGTCTTCGTCCTCTGAACTTTCCCGGTACTGACGTGTTTGTCCTCTGTTTCCCCGCCGTAGACCGGGCTCATCATGACATCTTCGAGGATACTTTAGACTTGTTTTGGCGGGATGAGATTGTAAGGTGTGGATTTCAGGATATCCCGGTTATTTTGTTGAAGACGAAGGTTGACGAGGTGACACCGGAGAACATCAAGGACCAAGTGTGGCAGGAAGCCGTGGATTTGAGCAGGTATAGGGTCGGGTGGATGTTTTCTTTGGAGGTGTCCGTTCTAAACAGATCAACGGTGCAGGAACTTATATCTCGGATCATTGTCGTGGCACTCAAACACGCGGAGAGGAAGGCTAGGAAAAGTAAACGTCTCAGTTGCTGTCTACTTTAGTGAGTTTCTCAATGGATTTTTTATTGGTAATCTCCACGTTTGTGAACATGATGAAATACTTCAAATCAAGAGGTGATAAAGTTCATAATGTGAGTTGTACAGAAAGATGCTTATGTCTCCTGTACTAAAGTGCAGACTGTTGCTATCACGGTACACATTAAGAACGGCGCCAGTTCGATGCTCAACTATAGATTCCACTCCGCTCTTTGTTACTGCCAGTGTTATGATAATGCAACATCAGGTACAACTTCGGCTTGTATGTCTCTGTAAGTTGAAACCAAAAGTCTGATCTGTAATGATAGAATGATATCTCTAAACGGGTTTCGCCTTGACAATCTATTGTTTAGAATTCATAAGCCGTCAATATCTAACTGCTTTGTAGCGATTTTACGGTAATTTTTCCTTTCTAATAGCCGTGTTTTTAAAATTATGAAAGCACTGTTGAATGCCGTTCTTAATATACGGGGAAGACAGCCCAATAGCGTACTGTTTTTGAAAGTTATATTACAGTAGTAATATTACAGTAGTAATATCTAATAATGTCTATTCATCTCGAAATCATTTGATGCTGCAGGTATGATATCAACTTCGTTGTTTAACTCTACCTTATATCTAGCCTTGATTTATTTCATTTTTGTTAGTAGTTTAAGGTACAAAAGTCCGATTCTGTTATGAACCAATTGCACACAATGTATTATTTCTTTGCTTTGTTTGATTTGATAGCCCAGTCTACAACAAACACTCAGCTGGGTATCCCATGTCAAAACCGGCTAAATATAGACTGAGTGTACGTGAGCTAAACAAACATTATTTGATCACGTGTCTATACAAGATAAACAATGTGGTAGTCGTTTACATCAAACTTGAATGTTGAGTATACATGTTATATGCAAATAGATGCGCATCGCCTAGGATGGTTCGGGTTATTGACGAGATTTTCCTAATTTTAGCAAGTTTGAACATTTAATAGCATCTACTGATGAATAACTCAACCCTAATCTTCTTTGGCTCCACGGATTTCGAAATATTAAAGTATTTTAGATGCACACAGAGGCATGATTTCCCTCATAATCGATAAGATGATGCGCTAGTGTGATGGCTGGTGACGGTTGTTACGATATACAGTTTATAGCAGGTTGTTTTGCCCTCTTCTGACGTACACAGACGTCACAAAATGAGACTTGATCGGCCCCTAATTCACGTCATCGCATAGTGCACAGAGGTCACTTTATTAGGTCCTTTCAATGCCAAAGAGCTAGAGATTTAATGATTCCAAAAGTACTAAATTTCACTTTTGGGAGCTAGATCCCTTGTTCCCTCCTATCCTTCGTTTTAAAACTGTTGTTGTTAATTTCATTGATCTCCCTTTCCGAGTCAGTAGCATGAGAGAAAGAGCGAGAGAGACAATTTTAGTGGGACGGGGGGATAATATGGTAGTTACAGTTCAGGCATGCACCTGGTGGCATGACCCCTGACCGAATCATAACAACATGACATCTAGTGGGGTATCATTCCCCCTCACATCTGGCCTTGGCCGCTACGTCTCTTCCGACTTTTTATAAGAGCTTTCTCCTGATTTTCCCATGAGATTTTGTACGCGTCGTTTGTTGAGGAGGATGGGGGGTGTGACGGGAGATTATCGGCACAGCCGCAATAAAAGTATGTAAGAGATGGTTTCTATAATTTCTAGCCCAAAGTATGTACTTTACTATCTTATTTTTAGAACATCTGGCCAGATTTTTACCTTGCTAACGACGCATTTGAAATTGTAGTTCATCATAAAGTAATAATAAAATAAATTGATTTCAGCCGCGGCATTTACCTATGAAATCTGATATCTCATTGAGTTTGATTCCTGCTGATTTTCTCTGCGGACGGATATGTTGCTTGACTTACTGACCCTGTATTTAGGTATTACATGTAAGTCAGACGATCCCAGCAGCGTTACCATGGCGATGAGAAATGTGAAGTGTGTGTGTATTGGGGACGGAGCTGTCGGTAAAACTTGTCTTCTCATGTCTTACTCCCAAGGTAAATCGTCGTTAATGTTCATTCCGCATTTCCGTTACCGAGACCTCGGTTGAGTTATCTATAGGAAAGTAGGACGGTTATGATTGTCCGGCTCTGACGCTAACCTCACTTCTCAGAACGATTTCCTACCGAGTACGTGCCAACTATTTTCGACAACTTCGCCGTAAACCAGGAGGTTGAGGGAATTGGTCCAGTTTGTTTAAACCTTTGGGACACAGCTGGTCAGCTCCTTACAGACTTTACTTTCTACTTTAAATCGCGATAGATCTATCTTCTATTTTGTAAATCGAGTGTCATCTTTTCTGAACACCCCGAACATGAAAGTTGTTGTCTCCAGGTCAGGAAGATTACGATGATCTGAGAAAGTTGTCGTACCCCGAAAGTGAGGTTATTCTGATATGCTACTCCATCAACTCACCCACCAGTCTCGCCAACGTTAAACATAAGTGGAGCCAAGAGGTGAGAAATCAGCGATTCCACGAGTTTGTGATAGTTTGCGATTGCGGTTATCATGGTTATATAGTAGTAAAAAGTAAACTCGTTCATCAAGAGATTCGCCAGTTCGTGTGACGACAAATTTGTCTGGTTCGAATGATTAAAAACTGTTTTCAGGCTAAGGAATACTGTCCGGAAGCCCCAGTTGTACTTGTTGGACTCCAGAGTGACAGGAGGAAAGATGACCATGCTATGGAGCTTCTTAAACAGTCGGACGGTTACCAGACACAGAGAGAGGTAAGTGTGCCGATAAAATTGTAGTCATGTTTGGATAACGTCAACCCACGTTATTTGTAGTCCGTGTTAGACGCAGCCTATCTGATTTTATCATACACAATTTGATGGTAAATAATGAAACGGAATAATTTTTCATCTCATGAAATTACACATTATTTTGCCAAAAAAAGAACATGTCAAGGTGCATTTATCATGTTACATTCCTCTGAACAGATCGGAGCGTTCAAGTACATGGAGGTGTCAGCTCTAACGATGGAAGGAGTGAAGGAGCTCTTTCTGGAGGTGATAAAGGTGGCGGTGCACGGCCAGGGTGGTGATGAGAAGAAGGGGTGTTGTACCATTCTGTAGGACATGTCACGTGGCACACTCTTTTTGGATATCATGTGACGTCATGTGATGCTGACTCTTCGGTTCTTGCAGATTCTCATAAAATGTGTTCAGATAGGCTGCTTTTTGAAAGTTTGATTTTTGAAGGGAATGTTAACTTTGTGTTTGCCCTTGTTGGTTTCCAATTAACCTTTGAGTATAGTAATGGATAGGTTAGAGAAATAATATATTTTATGTTGCTCATCAGTTTTTTAAAATTTTTTGAATAACATTAGGCATGACTTTGATTCCGTTAATCTGTAATGTGTAATTGTTCAGCTATTTTATTTGATATTTGGATTTTAAATAATTGATGCAAAAGTCTTTTTGATTTTAGCATATTGAACTTTTAACTTGAAATTTATTCTTTTATTGTGAATGAATTAGAATTTTAAAAGTGGTTTAAAGTAATCTATTTTTCGTGCTGAATTGGTGTAAGAATTTGTACAGACAAAACGTTTTTATTTTATCAGGATGTGTTCCATTAATCAAATTTAAGTTTTACCAAGGATCATGACTATAGTTGATTTCTGATTCAAGTTTAACTTTGTTTATACTTTATGAATTTGAAATTTGAAGGTTCAATTTTTGTTGGTGTTCTCTTAGAAGACTAATAACATGTTAACACAAAGCAAATGGCAATATCTAAGATGATATGTGTAATTTGGACCAATTTCATACATTAAAACTGTTCTATATTTTTGGAACCGATCCAGAAAATTATTACTAAGGATAGGCATCATTTCAATATGACAAGATTGTTTAAAATGTTGTTATCTTGATACATATTTTCTTTTGGCACAGAGATTGATCACTGAACAGGGTATTAGAAATAAACTTAACCCTGCCAAACAGCTTTTATCATGAATGATTTTTGCAGAATGTAAAGCCTTTATCTCCAACAATCATACCATGAACTAGACCTGAAATCGGACAAAATATTTCTAACATGAGAACATGAAATGTATAAAAATTGTGCTGGTTGGAGACCCCCAAGTAGGTATATCACATTACATGCCACTATTTTTCCTTTTTATTAGCAGTATAGTTATATCCTAAAATGGTGTCTTCTCGAAAGGTACTCAACTCTAAAATAAGGCTCACTGACCAACTAGAAAATACATATATCTGTAATTTTCAGGGAAGTCCTGCATTGAATACTCGTATTGTGCTAACATATATCCAGCTGGTCCGACAATTTTTGATCAACAAGCTTTACATGCGATAGTAGATGGACAAACAGTGCGCTATCAGTTGTGGGACACTGCAGGTGATCCATACGACAATTCTCATCTTTTTGTACTGATCTTTCTTAACTATCGCTCGTTATTTCTAAACCCTGAAAATTGTACTTAATTTTTCTCTCCTTCTTGTCTGTTGTATATTTTTCTATTCAATCCAAACCCGCTACAGCGGGTCGTTACAACTGTTGTCACAGAAACCGGTTAACTGAACCGAAAACAAAAATTGGGTTAAACCCGGCAGAACCGACACCGCAGCTTCTATGTTTTTTTGTTAACGATAACCAATCTAAATTAATCGAAAGTCCTAAAGTTTTGATATTTAATAACCGAAATTACAAAGTATCGATATTTAATAACCGAAATGGTATTTTGGAACTGGCTACATCATGCTCATGCAACGTCAAACCACACAAAAGTGGTAACCCAATAACTAGAACTATTATCAAACTGATCAGTTCAGTGCTCTTAAGTCGTTGCGTGTAGCCTTCTTCTTTATAGTTTTGGTTTTGACTTTGAGTTCTTCTTTGATAATTTACTATTTCGACTTCTTTCTTGATGTTCGTTAAAACTTATTTTTTTGTGCTGATTGACTGTTTGCTTAATGTCACTGATAAAACACTTTGTAGGATGTAAATCGTATGAAAATGACAAGATGACTTAAAAACACCTTAGAAAATTGTTAAACCCGACACATTGACTCTACTGGGACTGTATGAAGGACATAAAGGGTGTTGTTGTGGGCGATGGCAATGTCGGTACGACAGTTTTTTTCTTTCTTCATTGCTGCTTCTCTAGAAATCATATGTGTGTCCGTCGACTGTTAAACGTCCCGAGTGCTATAGTTGTTAGCGGTGAAACGTCATTTCATTTATCAGTGAAATGACAACTTCATTTATCAGTGTTAAACTCTTGTTATCCTCTTCCAGCTATCTGATTTCTCCGCCACATTATCATTACCTCTGTTATGTGATGCCCCCTCATTGACAGGTAAGACATGCATGATGATCTCGTACTGTACCGACGCCTTCCCCGGAGAATACCGACCGACCATATTCGACCACTACTCGACTAACGTGCTGGTCAGTGGGCAGCCTGTCAGTCTCAACTTGTGGGACACTGCAGGTCGGCCATTTTTAATGTTCCCTTACTTCTTGTCTTATTGTAAATGTTACCTTACTTTTTGTCTTGTTGTAAATGTTCCCTTACTTTTTGTCTTATTGTAAATGTTACCTTACTTCTTGTCTTGTTGTAAATGTTACTTTACTTTTTGCCTTATTGTGAATGTTACCTTACTTTTTGTCTTGTTGTAAATGTTCCCTTACTTTTTGGCTTGTTGTAAATGTTCCCTTACTTTTTGCCTTATTGTGAATGTTACCTTACTTTTTGTCTTGTTGTAAATTTTGCCTAACTTTTTGTCTTATTGTCAATTTTTCCTTACTAATTACATTTTGTTATCTTGACCGCCAATCGCCTTTCTGCTTGTTAACTTTTCATTTTGTCTTTTACTTTTATGTTGTTTAATTTTATTTTATCTTCAGCCAGATATTTATATTCCCTAAATCCCCAACAGATAAATATCCTCCCTGATAATATCTTACATTCTTCTGTCCTGCTTTTAGCTGTTCTGTAGAATAAGCTAAACTTGCTTCAGGCCAGGCAGACTACGATAGATTACGTCCGCTAAGCTATCCTGAGAGCGATGTCTTCATTATTTGCTTTGCTCTTGACTCGGAGGCTAGCTTTAACAATGTCAGAAACAAATGGAAACCCGAGGTAAAATACCACTACGTCTTAAAACTAATGGTTCGCAAAAATTCAATCATATCCCATTCGTACTTTCCTTTTCATTCAATATTTCATCGTTTTCGAATTGTCCCAAGTTCTTTTTTCCGTTTTTGATTTCCACTGTTTCTTAACTCAGTTTCCAACGAACTTTGTTCCATCTGTATTTTAGAGAAATCTCTACACAGGTTGCTCACCACTGCCCATCTGCTCCGATCTATCTCGTAGGAACAAAGTCGGATCTGCGGAGCGGCGCTGGTCCTGTCAAACTTATACCTCCTGAACAAGGACAAAGTCTAGCTAAAGCGGTTAGTTAGTACAACACCACTACTTTCTGTTTGCTGCCGTTTTATCTCCTGATGTTGATATGTCTTAGGCCTTCTGTTGGCGTGTGACAGCAGTCCAAGCGTCAGCTTCTCATCGTTTAGTTCTCTTGACATCTTGTTTTATTTTATCTACTATAGAGACTAGTTATTGAGTGTCCTTCACATCGGATGACAGTGACTTAACCATTATCTAGCGGGTAGATGGAAGAATGTAAGCATGTAAGTATAACTACGATTTAACTGTTCAGATAGGTGCTGAAGTGTACATGGAATGTTCGGCACTTACACAGGAAGGACTGAAGGAACTGTTCGATGATGTCATGAGAGGAGTTTTGTTCCCAAGGAAACGGCAGCAGTCTAGCAGAAACAAGTGTATTACATTATAAAACCGTTGTATATTGTCATTTCCAGAATAATCAGGTGAGCCGTGAGCCAAGGAGAAAGTGGACTTCAGAACTACTAAGTATGAAAATTCCTTGCTTTCACCATCTTTGTGTCTTGTTTTGATGATCTAATGCCGTAATGGCTATTAGTTAATCAGTTCGTGCGATGATCTAATACACTTACAACTAGATCGAGATCAAGGATTTCTACCTACACTACCGTCTTAACATTTTGTGACAGCTGTAAGCTGTTTGTTTTTGACTCTGCACCTGATTTTAGTCATTGTTTATGTAGGCAATTGGCGTGCTGCTAAGAAAATGACTTAGCTTGTGTGTATAATGTATTAACTTTGTCACGTGACCATACATTGAAAACGTAAGGCGCGATGGCATGAATATGATTGATTTCCCGCAAAGGCATGGTCTTGCGCGCGTGAATGTGCGCGTTTTGGCAAATCGTCTCGATCTTTGCGTTTGGCTGTCATACAAGTAAGAGATCTTAATTAAGATCTTATCTTAGGCTATTGAGTCAACGATTATATTCTCAAAACATCTGCCGGGCTCAACAGTTTCGTTTGAAGGCACATATTAACGGGTTAGATCTCCCTCCACTTTAAAGTCGACCCTGTTTGATTAGCAAGACGGTGACTTAAGTCGCAGGTTAAGTGTACTTCCTTGTAGGTTGGATAGGCTAAGACGGCCAGAGCATGTTTAACCCTGGAAGATACTTAATTTGAATATAAATGGTAATTTATCCATGATGCATTGATACGTATATTTAGAATCATAGTATATTCAAAGAAGACAAACATATTTCTTATTGTGGAATAGGTTTTGTAAAATATCGTATCGCACGAAATGATTGATATGCTGATTAAGTCGATTGGTAGAATCATAATCGTTTAATTTGTAAACTTAATTTGTAAACTTTTTAGCGTTAATAAATTTGTTTTTTATTCCCTCTAAAAGTCGTTTTATTATAATTTTGTGGTTCAGCTAATCTTCCAGTAGTTATGGGAATAGACAACGAATACTAAATTTATTCATTATTGTGTAAATCAGACAACTTTGTTAAAACTACAAAATTACAACTCGTCCTGTTTTCTAAATTTTCTCCTGTTTTAATTTTACCCATTACTTCCTTGATCTGAAAATATAACTTTCATGTTGCATACTTCTCGCATACTTACATGCATACTTATTCAAGCAACTCGGATGCCTAACCAGCGAAAGAATTTAATTTTAGAACAATTCAAACCAGTATGTTTGGTAATTCTCACCAAATACCATTCAAGGGATGGCGCAGAGGATGGTAAAAGCAAAATACGTGGTTGCCGCGCAGCCGAGAAGGAATGAGAGGTGGTCGGTGAAACAGCCCAACAAGCAACCGGCCCAACGGTAAGTATAGTTCATGGAACTGACATAGCTCCCCTACGTGGGTGTGTTCCCTCCTCCTAGGTGTAAAATCTTACAGGACACCGTTTTAAATCCTAAACACCGTGTAACTTCAAAGGTGACCTGCTGAGAGAGGTTGAACTCAGCTGGATTTCTCAGGAAGTGTACATGAATTATATTAAATAGCTTACGAAATTTCGTTTGACCAAGTTTTTTTTCGTTTTTTAGAATTTTACACCTTGGCACACTGCTTGACGATGCTACTTATCTAACGCACTGGATCATTAAAATACTTGCTATAAGCGATTCTGAGTCATAGTCACGTGTCAATTACCATGTAATCAAACCAGGGTGGCAATCCTAATTTATACATGAAACTTCTTGTAGCGAATAGTGTCATCCTTGCCTCGTCCTCGCCCAATAACCGCGAACCAAGGATGTCACGTGTTAGACTCACATGGTGGATGCAGTTTAGTTTAATTGCAAGTTGGGAAAGAGTGGTAAAACATTTGCAGGATTTCATAATCACGTGACTGGAAAGTGTAGAGGAAGGGAAATTTTATATCGCAACAAGTAAATTAGCTTCGTCAAAGAAGCAACTGTTTGTAGCATTTCTTAAATTCCTTCCGTGATTTAATACTTATCAAAAATCTAAAGTACTGCAAAACGGTCTTCCGGGCTCTGCTGTTTACCAGATTATCTGAGACGTGCACTATTCATATA
Source organism: Mnemiopsis leidyi (assembly GCA_000226015.1). Taxonomy (NCBI): domain Eukaryota; kingdom Metazoa; phylum Ctenophora; class Tentaculata; order Lobata; family Bolinopsidae; genus Mnemiopsis; species Mnemiopsis leidyi. The sequence goes on along the minus strand of JH155387.1, from coordinate 107,220 downwards.
TCAAACTGTTCTCGAGGTAATCTCTAACTTAATACTTATGTCAAAACTCACAAGTGTAATTTTTGGATTATTTGCGACTATGCGAATAATTTTATAGTCCTTTTATTGAGTAATGGCTAAAATTGGTACTCCTCAACGAAGTATAATTTAACCTTTCTGGAAAGAACTACAGAAAGCTAGATTAAATCTCAAATCAAACTAAAAATTATAAACAGTAACACGCTCTCTCTTGGAATTTGTAATTTTAGTGCTTGTGTTATTTTACAAAACATCATCTCTGAGGTAATTTTACTAAAATATCCGCACCAAATCTCGTGAATGGTCGATTCCACAAATACCAAGGTCGTGAGACAATGGCTCTACGTAAACTTGCAACATCATGTAGTACCACGATCTGACTGGTGGTAAATGGTTGGGAGTCTGGTGAAATGAAACAACATTGTAGAAACAGGAGGAACTTCTGTTATGGGGGTGGATCCGCTATCCTCCACACTAGGATTGGCATGGGTCGAAGACCATTGAACAGATGCGAATTTAAGCACTAAAGTTTTAATGGCTTGTTTTGGGAGCCGCCTATTCATAGTTCAAAGAGTGTATTTTGTGTGACAAATCTGTTGCTTTGCTCTTTATTGTTATTTTGAATTTAGAGCCCAATGTTAATGGAGGCTAAATAAATTTTCCGTACCATAATTTACTGACAGCGAAGACCATTTAAACCACAGACCGTAAAATCAGCATACAAGTTAAGCTGTGCTAAGCCCTTAGAATTATGCCCGGCCCCACAATCAGCGTTCCTTTTTAAAAGATGAAAATCGTATTTCATGCAATGTCTCAATAGTGATGCCGGTGATTAAACGCCTTCAACTGCAAAGCAATATCTGATTTTCTTGACTTAATTGTAAAAGAGGGCATCTTTGTCCCAATTTACTGCAGAAACTCTTTCTTTTTCCTGTGTTTAGCAACTTGCCGATTGCTTTAATCTCTCTTCAAGCAAACAGTTTTCATTTCATTCGATTTTCAATTCGATACAACTCCGAGTAAAACTCAAATTCGATCAATCAAACGCCTTGTTTTTCAGGCTCTCTTTAACGCTATTTATCCTGTATCACGCTTGTATTTGAACTCTGGTATCCGAGCTGACAATGGTCGCTCGATTTTCTTACCATTGATCACTAATTACCTCTAATCACCAGCACAAGGTGCCTCTTTGAGAGCGATTGTTGACACTGAACACGCTGTCCCACTAATTGGCTCGTGCCCGGGTCCTCCAATCACGAGCCACATTCTTTCTCTCTCGACCGGTCAGGGAGCGTCCCCGTGCCACGTGATCCCCGCATGGCAGCCTTTACAAGCAGTATGAAACATCAAAAAACTTGGCCGCTGCTGCGCACTTTTTATATTACCGGCTGCGAATCTTCGTTGTTTAGTTCCGTAGATTAGGTTATGGAGGTGTTGTTGATTTCCTTAGGTTTGATGGTCGACTGATCAACACCAAACATCTTGATAAGATTGATTTGCTAGTCGTGTGTGTTATCTTTTAATCTTCAATCTATTTTAATTAATCTTTATTTATTCTATTGTTTATCGTATCTAGTTTTATCTTGTTTCC
>JH155387.1:92993-105600 GCA_000226015.1 Mnemiopsis leidyi | reverse complement strand
ATCTTGATAAGATTGATTTGCTAGTCGTGTGTGTTATCTTTTAATCTTCAATCTATTTTTAATTAATCTTATTTTATTCTATGTTTATCGATCAGTTTTATCTGTTTCCCTCAAATGTCATACAGGTTAATTTCAGCTCCTTTTAGTTTCGAATTCTAAGGCTGGAACATATTCTTTTTATCGCAATGAACTTTCAAGTTGAATAGACTGCCGAATTAAATTAACAGCGGATTAGACTGATTATCGAACGTTGGGGTTCGACTAGCTCTAGAAAAATAGTTAAAGTGACAGGACGCCATACCTTTCTCACCCCATCTTCATTCGTCCTCGACCTGAATAAAATTTGACGAGTTTGAAAAATTTAGTCGCTCACGTCCTGATGGAACAATGACTATCCGTTGTATATTTCCCTCAATTGGAGGGGTCTGGCGACAGTAACAAGGTTAGAAGACGTCCCAGACGGCCAACATTTACCAGGTTTTACAAGATTTCAGTACCCATTGTTGCCACGAGCTGTTATCAGATTTACTAAGGACATGGCGGAGGGGCAGGTTCGGACTGACGTCCTTCTATCCCGACTGATTCCCCGGTCTGACCACAGTTTGTCATTATGGTTACTTGGTGTCCAAGAGAGGCGATTTTTAAAAATAAGACCAAAATCTATATTAGTATATCATCATAGTTGCAAGTTTACAGTTTATGTTTATCATATTTTAAAAGTTAAATAACAAAAAATGCCGCTTTTCCTAATTACAGTAACGGTTATAGCGACTTACAATCGCCCAATCTGACCGATTTTGTGATTAAGATCGCCTGAAATTTTGTTACTAGATTCTTATTAGATATTGTTTTATCACTGACCGCCCCCAGCGACGTATTGACAAACATTTGTTTTAAAAACTGCAGTCTAAAGTGATGGTAGCCGCATCGCATTTCGTTTTACAGTAGTTAAGTCCTCTTGTAATTCGGCATTTTTAATTATAACGCATGCGTGTCGGGGGAGCCTACCACGTTTTCAGATTGGGAGAGGAGGAATTTATAATGAAATTAACCGCTTCAACGTACAGGTCAGCCAGACAAATAGACCTTAAACCTAGCACTTCACCGAGCGGCTGGCTCCTACAATCCTAATTGATCTCGATATCAATGTTAACTATCTTGCTTTATTTTCGAAATAAAATTTTATCTACTGTCGTGAAACCTGTTCGATGCAAGTTTCTTTCCCTCAATCAAATTAAAATAATCTCTATAAACTTCAACGTACTCAAAATTTGCATAAAATTTGATGTTAAAGGAGAAATAATCTCATTTTCGGGCTTGTTGAAGGCCGACGTAAATTCCAAAATGGTAACCTTGTAAACGTATAGCGACTGGATATCAGCCACTAATTTTTGTCCGGTAACGCGATTATAAAAGTCAGACATTATGATTAAGATCTCATTCTTCCCGGGTACCCTTCTATAGTTATCAATATTTATATTTGTTTTGATTACTAGGTTGCAAACAATTTCTCGGTTTTGCGGCCGTGTTTTTCCGAAAATTTTAGCTGTTCAGCCACATTCCCGAAATGTTCAAGTATTCATAAAATTGGCATCCTTTTTGGATTTTTTTAATTCAAGCAGCCGTTCAATTCATTTTAAATTTTTCAGTGAAAAAAATGAGGTCGATTGTTTTAACCAATATGTCTACTCCCCAGCTACAAGTACTATGAAGATTTCCCGAGATCTATTGATGTATTTTCTGTATGGAAGAAATGAGTCCGATTCAACGAAAGGTTAGTTTTTCAATGGCTTGGCTTATTGATTGGCTTTGTTTTGCCTCAGTTATTAAATAATTTAAAAAATCTGCTTTATTGTTGTTTTTTACTTCGCGGTTTCCATTATAAAGCTAATCTTGATCAAACCTAACTTTCTGAAAATATTTGTACTTTCGCAACGTTTCGTGATCTTGCAACGCCATGTTGGTTTTAGGCAAGCTCCATAAGCATAACACTTTTAAGACCAGACATGTGCTAAGTGCTTTTTGATGTTTTAATCGAAGTGACGATTCCTATTAAAGCTTTTAGTTTAAAAAACTTATTCTTAAGCCAACCTCCACCGCTTTTTAGCTTCATTTACCATTAAATATTCGCCGATCGTTTAAAATCGCAACGTTTATTTCGTCTCGACTCTCGTTGTCATAGAAATGTTCAACGAATTTACCGTAGTCCGTACTCAGTCCTTGTTTTAATCAAGTGGATGGATTTCGTTCCCTTGAAATGCGCAACTTATCGCTGGAACGTTATCTAAACAAAGAAGAACCACGCCTCAGTTTCCATGGAGACTTCCTGTCGATAGGCAGTGCAAGAGTCCCTTCTTTATTGCCTGATTACCAATTCTTCTAATTTTGACATTCCATTGACGGCTCCGGCACATCTCCGTAAGAACCCTGAAAAAGTACGTTTGTTTAGAACAATTTCACTTGCTCAATTGCTAGGAATGTTAGGGCGTGAAGGTTGTTCCGCTCCAGACATTCTAGCAGACGTAAGCATGATGGCTCGATTGCTGGTATCATTGGCGCAAAGGACGTCATTATTGGCCTAATTTTAGATTCAAGGACTTCGTCGAGTGTTGGTAAAGCCAATTTACGGACGTTTTGGTTGCCCAATCACAAAATCGGTCCGCAATTACTTTATTTCTCTCAAAGAAGGCACATATTATACAAATTGTTTGTCGTTGAGGTGCTAAATTTGGCTCGATCCGTTTTGCTTGGCGGTTGCTTTCATCCCGGAGCAGAGCTTTGAACCACGGCCCGAACTTTATGTAAATCGCGTAAAGGAATTCCTCGTCATTGCCGCTATCATGATACTTTAGATCTAGACGAAATCTTCCTCCCTTTTGAGTAATTATTGCAATATTGCCCTTTTGACCACCAAAATATGGACTATTGCGGAAAGATAGCAAAGTATATTAGTAAACTCATGAAAGATCATGAAAGAGAATTGTTCGATCCCGCCGTGGTCCGTGGTTTCTTATTTCCATCTTCCAACAAACCGTTTAAGTTCTATTTCTAATCGCGTCCCAAAGAAATAAGTTGGCTGGTATTAAAGTAGGAAAAGAAAAGTGGTAACTAAGTGGATAAATGATTTGAAATCAAATAAAATCCTATCCATATTTCGTTCACATAAAAGTTTCAAGATTTCATGGGTAATCCTCGCAGACGGTCACTTACACATAGCTCCACAGATCCGCTACCGATTCTGGAGTCCCTGCCAAGTGACATAACCATCGGACATAGTATGATACCGGGAGCCAAGTACGGCGTGTTTGCTCGACAACACATCCTGAGAGGACTCATTGTTGGACCTCTCAACCTTCCCCTGGTGAGTAAAGTAAATCTGGATACTTGTGTTTCTGGAATATTTTAAAAACTTGCTTTTCTGTAGTATTTTAGAAGCTGTGGTTTTTGAGGTATTTTAGAAACTGGTGTTTTTGGAGTATCTTCGATGCTGGGTTTTATCTCTTGGTGGGGGTGGGGGCTGCAGGGCAATTAGATACTGGGATGCCTGTGGCAATCTTAGATACGGGGGTTTGTGAGGTAATTAGATACTAGGGCTTTGGGCGTAACCTGGAATATATTAGATACTGGGGTTTTTGAGGTATCCTAGATATATATTAGATAATGGGGTTTCCGGGTCAACTCAGATACTGGGGTTTATCTCTTCGGAGGTGGGGCTGTAGAGAGGGTAGATAATAGGGTTTAATGGATAGTGGGGTTTATATCTTTTGGTGGGGGAGGCGATTTTCGTTAATTGGGTTTCTGAGGGTATCTTAGATCCTGGGTTTTGTCTCTTTGGGGGGTTTGGAAGCTTGTCTGTCTTGAATATTCTCTCGAGCTCTACTGTCGGGAAGGCAAGTTGCACCTCATTACAGCTTTGTTCTAAGTAATTATTGTCAAGTGATGACCTACAAGATGTGATAGGGTCTGGTGAGAAAGAAGCATTCTTAAATTGTTTAATCGGTATTTTAAATTTAACTTAAAATAGAGTTCAATACTTAGCGCTAGAAATGGTTAAATATATAACGCCAATAGGGAAATACATTTTTGGGGAAAGGTCAGAAATTTTTCTCATCATCTGACAGCCAATTGACCAATCGGTAGTCACTTACGGCCAATCAATATCGAGCAACGAAATCACCTGATATAAACGCTTTGTTACCCCCAGACCGTTATATATTATAAAAAACTCTCCAGGGACAGACGAAGGGCGATACAGGCGACAAGGACGAGCTAGCCATACACAAGTCCTGGACCTGGTTGAAATACATACAGGTAGAAGCTGTGGCATGTACTGACTACTATTCACTGTTTTCTGTGAAGTTGTACTTTTAACGACATGTTGTGTATTGTAAACTGCTAGTTGTATGCCATACAAGGTGTGATATTTTATCCTGTGTATTGGGCACTAATATTTACCTAAACCACCAAACTAGCTACCAAACATAAAGCCATCCGACATGCGGCCCCCTCCTTCCGTACATACCCACTCTCAGCTCCACAAACATATTTACACTCCCGTTTTTCAGCCAGCCCGACATCTATACGAAGAAAACGCTAGGATAGACCAAACCTCTGAGGGGATCTTCCTGCGTATAACACACGACATCAGTCCGGGATGCGAGATCCTGGCGTGGTACGCAGATACCAGTCTAAGTTCCTTCGGGATGGATCTGTCTTATTCTACCTCAACCGTCGGGGCGGCCTCACCTGGTAAGTTGGGATTGTTGGATTGTGAGTGTAAGTAGTGGTAGATTTGTGCTACAGTTCTGGTGGTAAAGCTAAGTGTCCGTAACATTTTCTCAACAGTCGCTGTCTAGGATCAACTTGGTAACCTTGGCAACCTTCAGACTTTTTTAAACGTTTAGCTTCCGGCACCGTTTGTCACAAGGCATTCTCTAATAAGTTTAACGAGTTAGGCCAACTTTTATGCACAAGGGAATTTTACGATTTATTTTCAATTTTGATAATCCCCACTCTCTATACAGCTCTCTGTATATTACTCGTTACCGCCTACTTTGTAGTTGATTGTAAATTGAAGTTACCGTTTTCTCTTCGCCCTATCCTAACCTTCTTGTAATTAAACAATTTGATCGATTGTCACAAAGTAACATTTCGATATGTCACCTTTTTTTCAATCCTCACGCTTTGCAATTTGTCACAGGACTCAGTATCACAAATCGTAGTGCTGATGCTGGAGGGTTCACATTAGCTCTGTACCATGACTCTATCATAAATCTGGCGTTCCTTAGTGACCCATGCTGCTGAATTCAGCTTGTAAATCCCCCTTTGAGTGGTCCAAGTCTGATTAAAAGCTAAATCTAGACAGTTCGGTAGTTATCTGGCTATAGCTCACCTCGACTACAAAGTACTCTTACTCCGCTTTGTCAAAACGAATTAAACACTTTTTTCTCCTTTGAAACCAGAACTTGCTGTTTATAACGAAGAGCTTTGAAGCTCGACACTTATACTTTTATCAAGTGCTACCATGATTTGATTTTACAAAACAGCTGCCGATACAGTAGCACGTAACTGTGGCTACTCCCGTTTAATTGATCGTTAGATGGAGTCTGTCAAGCAGGAACTTCTCTGGAAGCAGAGAAGAGCGGAGATTGAGGTGTGATAGCTAGTCGACTGTGTCTCCCCGCCCTCTTTGAAGCTGCTCGGCCTTCCGAAATACTTTGTACATCCGCCCTCTTGATTTTACCGCGGTTGTTCTGATGCAAGGAGCAGTGGCATTTGCTGGCAAACAACTTTTACGGATATTTGTTTCACAATCATTCAAGCATAAAGTGACATGCAGTTTTACAAAGTGTGTCACGATTTTATTAGCCGAGGGAGGCGTCAAGGGACCTCATAATAGTTGACGCAACGATGATCTGACACTCAATCAAGGTCGATGTCGAGAATAGAACTGATTTTACAGGCATCGGTCAGATCGATTATCTAGCGATCATTGTCTGATAAGAGCCGGTTCAAAAAGTTTAAATCAGCTACAGACGGTGGTCACCGTAAAGTGCCTTTGTGGTTAAAACGCATTTTAAATCTAGCAGCGTGCTGAATTACATCACGTACATATTTGTCGATAATTTAAGTTTAACTCCGACATTTCTTGACTGTAATTTTTATCTTCAGGCAGTTCTACAAGTCCCCTACAATCGACAGTTCCGATGAGCTCCTCTCCAAAAACAAAGGAATCTCCATCTTCAGGGACCACTGCTTCCGTACTTGCCGGTTTGCCAGCTCCCACTCCTATCTTATCTTCTCCACTTCCAAAGCCTGCCCTGTCAACTCAGTTGCTTCCTCAGAAACCCATTGTCTCCCCCACGCCTCTTCCACACAAGCCTCTCGTCTCGCCAACGCCTCTTCCACACAAGCCCCTCGTTTCACCTCCTCAGTTGCCCAACAAGGCTGTCTGCCGACTGTGTGGAGAAATGTACTTGAGCTACGTGGAACTGTGGGCTCACGTGACCACCACTCACGCAACCAGCACAACCCTCAGTCGGCCAACCAGCCAGATCCCAGCCACCGCTCCAACCACTATCTTTTCTAACTCCACTCTGACCTACCCTTTACCTATCCTGCCACTCAATCTAGGGTAAGTCGAAAATTGTAACTGCATGATTACTTTTACATTTTCTTTCATCAGGATCAATACTGCTAATTAGGAAAACAGATCATTGTCATTCCTTTGAAATCAATTTGCAGTTAATTGAACATGGCACATGTTCTACAGTTTTCATTTGAATTCTGAAACATAAGTTGATACCCTTGTTCTCCAGGTTGCCAGGTCTGACGAAACCTTATCCTCTACTGTCTCCCCGAATGTCGGAATTGTTGGAGAAGACCTCCCCGGACAACTTCCTGCCCGAGAGTGAGGTACATGTACGGGAGTGTAGAGACACAGAGAGACCTTACGAGTGTGGACATTGTGGCAAGAGCTTCTCTCTGCCTAGCTCTCTGAGGTGGGTGAATACTCATTGTGGTTGAACGTTATGTTCTGCTGCTGGTGCATCGTGCTGGTGCTACTTACTAGAAGTATACACAACTTGGTTCAAAAAATTTTAAATCACTTACCTGCTGCCACAGACTTAGTAGTCTTCGTGCAGCTTACATTCAGATTAAGTTTTCTGATTTGGCCGAGTAGAAGGTCTAACAATAACTGTTTTTAGAAGACACATCATTACCCACACGGGGGAAAGACCATACAAATGTGGCTACTGTGGTCGAGCTTTTGCAGGTAACATTCACTTTCTGGGAAAACTTTTCCGAAATTGTTATAACTTTCTTACTCATACTATTAGCTTCCGGCTACCCCTCTAATAGGTTTACAATAAAATTTTATTCTTAAGACGACATCGGTTCTTGAATATCAGTTATATTCTTGAAGTTTCCTTGAGTTTGCTTCAAACTTCTGGAACTCTCTCATGATATAGTTAAAAGATTAGATTTTGAACAAAACCATATTCAGGCGCTACAACACTGAACAACCACATTAGAATACACACCGGAGAGAAACCACACGTTTGTCACGACTGTGGGGCTGGCTTTACTCAGGTTAGTTGTGTTTACGTGTTATTGTTAACACACTTAACACAGATGTGTTAACACACTTAACACAGACGTGTTAACACACTTATAAAGTGCTCGCATTTTTGTCCTTGAAGTTGACGAATGCCATTTTGCCGTTAAATTTCTTAAGAACCTCTAAGGATATCAATAATATACAGTCTATATTCTCGACCGATTTCTGATTAAACTATTCTTCTCAATTAAATTACAAAATAATTTATGGTCTTTTTGATTTTAAAGTTCGAAATACGTGAAATTGTATGATTTCGATATGGTCTGTGGTATTGCTTGCAATGATTTGTTCCTAGCACAGCTTAGATCGCGGCACCATAGTTGAAAGGAAATCAACCACCTACCATTGAAACTAATTGAATCTAGCCAGGCTCAGCCTACCACACTCTTTTCTAGGCGATCTGTCTATAGAATTAGATAAATACTTGGAGGTCTCGAACTAAAAGAACTCTCTTTTTTCTGCTTATCTAATTAACTGTACATCTAACTGTAATTGTAACGTCCAATTTTCAGGCAACTCAGCTAAACAGACACATCCGCTGTTGCCCCAACTCCAAGAACAACAACTCCTCAACCTCCGCAATGCAGCATCCTACTGAGATATACGTCAGCTGAGAGTATATCACGTGATTTCACGCGCGTGAATGGATTAGAGTGAACAGTAAAGTAAGATATACAGCGAATATTCATGAAGAGGACTGTTGAATAAAACTGTGAGCTTGAACTGAACTCCGACTACGACCAAACTGTCAATAATGTTATATAATATTGCTTTGTAAAGGAGTTATTATAGATAATCATAAATTTAGTTATGTGTGATTTCGAGTATACGATCATCATTTTTGACGGTTTCTTGTTGAGATTAACTTAACTTAACTTAGGTAGTGCTTAGGTTAACTGAACTTTTGAGTTTCTAAAAGCAGGATTAAAGACTTACATTGACCTTGTTTCTCTGTCTTGTGTTAAATAACTTATTCAACGTAAATGAACCCCAAGATAACTATCGATCCATACTTGTGACGTCAATTCAGAAAATTCAGATCTGTTGAATCATTGACCATGATATTTATATTATACAACCCGACGGTCATGGCCATTGACAGTTGTAGCTAGGCAAAATTGCAAGTCAATGTTGATAATGATTTTCTCACATTTATGATACATATATACAAACATTTATCGGTTATATAAAAGCTATGATATATACAAACAATTATCGGCTATATATGATATATGATATATCTGAGTGCAGTAGAGAATATATCCTGATTACAGTTGATTGTTATTTCACTTATTGATAATTTCATCTGATAATATATAGTGTCGGCATGAGTCAAAAAATGAACAGTGATGATGACCTCCCCAACTCTTCCCGTTTCTTCAACTTTGAAAAAATGCGGTTGATTAAGTTTGCTTAGCAAAAACAAGTGAAACAATTCATTAGCAAGTAGCACTGTCAAATTAATAAACTAATTTGTGATTATATCACAAAAACATACAGTTCGAAATTCAAATAGTTGATGAAATATCATTATTCCAATATTTACAGTTTTGCAATTAGTCATAAGCATGATAAGACGAATGCTACAAACAAGAGTCAAATATTTCTGAAAGTGAAAATCATAATTCAAAGCAAATTTACTAGAAAACACATTATCTACCATAAATAACGACACCCTAAAATTTAAATCAACATTTATTTTAGCATCTATAAAGTGGTTTATTTTTACTACTTAAAATTAACTTTTATTTAAAATTGCCTTATAAAAACCCACTGTAAAATGACTAAACTCTTAAACTTGTCCCTGTGAACTTTCATCAACCAAAAAGATGTTTAGTTCACAACTTGAAGGGTCGCAGAAAGTAGTCCCTAGACTACAGATTCCCAAATCCCACCTCTTCAATTTTTGAGATATTATGTCACGTGAGTCATATGAAGGGCAGTGGTGATGTCCTCGAAATTCACGTTGGTCAGATTTGCTCCCCTCAGATTTGTGTTGTACAGCTCAGCTCCGTTAAGATCGCACCCCTGTGGTAGATAGCTTCTTGGAATCAACTTGAAATTGCTAGGAATACAACTAAAGTATTGGACCACAAAACCGAAACAGTGAAATCTGAGCAGTGAGCACTGACCTCCAAATCAGCACCAGCAAGACAAGCTCCTTTTAACGAACTGTTCTTTAAACTTGATCCCCGTAAGTTAGCGACTCTCATGTTAACACCAGCTAGATTTGAGTTCTGTGAATGGGAAAATGTTAAAACAGGCGAATTATGACTAAAAGGCTTACTGTGAACAACATAGGACGTTTTACAGGACCCGACAGGACCCCCTGCGCGATTTAGGCACACCTTTTTTATGCCGGCGCACAATCGGCCCGATTTGAACGTTCTATGTCGTTCACAGTTAGTACCATATTTTTACGTAGGAGGATTAGAATTTCAGTGATGTGAATACTCTTTTCAGTTATCCTACCTCAAGGTTAACGCCTTTCATCTGGGCCCCAAGTAGAGATGTCGGTTTGAGTTTTGCGTCCTCAAAGTTACATCGGACCATGCTGGCGCTGTCTAGCAATGTCCCCTCCATACTTACTCCGGCAGTATACGCTTCCTGGAGTAATTATCATTCGTCAATTGAACAATGATCAACTTTGATTAACTTAACCAAATCTGTTCATTATGGTTTAAACAACAAATATGATCCCGTTCCAGGACGCGACTTAATCTGAAACGGGGAGATATTTACGCCTACTTGATTAACACTTACATCAAGGTTTGCACTTCTCATATCAGCTTTGTCAAAGTTGGCTCCATACAGGTCACTCTTGGTCAAGTTAGTCCCGACTAGTTTGCTGTGGGAGAAGTTCACGTGTCGAAGATCCATGTTGCTGAGGTCCGCTCCCGTGAAGTCTAACCCCTGAAATAAGAGTTTGTTTTTAGGTGGACGGTTCTTTAAAAAGCTGATAAGTTAAATCGCGGGTTGCAATTTAACAGACGGTCCAAAAATAGGCGACAGGTTTAAAAATGCTTTTTTACTCTAATCTTTGCTGACCCTAAATCGTAGTATGTAGTTAGAAGGGGTCGTGATGATGGCTCTAATAACATCGTCTCTTGTCAGTGGCTCTAGAACTTTCTTTTCACTAGTCAGCATCAGCTCTTCTATCTTCGTTGTTAACTCCGTAAAGCCGAAAAACTTGGCCTCTAACAAGACACCTGGACAAAATGATATCCATAAAAATTCATCAAAGAACACCCTAAATCCTTCAATTCGTTATCGCACCGCTAATTTAACACCATCAAATTGACAAAGAAGAGTCCTTTAACCCTGGATCATTAAAGGAAACGTTAAGAACGGTGAGCAAACCACTCACCCCGAGGGTTAATGTCCTTGTCCAGAACAATTTCTCCGTTCCTCAGGTAGTCCAGGAGAGGAAGAAAGTGTTTTGGAGACCGATCTATCAGATAAGCTCCGTTTCCGTCTGTTCGGTTCTTCCAGTTGCTTTCTGAAAGGAATATTACTTCTTGTTAGGTCATCGCGAAACAGATAACAAGGCGACAGAAATGGGCCAGACTGCAATCTCACGAAATTCAAAGAATGTGATGATCTTCCCATGCGCATAATAGATATTACGCGAGTCGCGACCGGATAAAGGAACTGCTAAGAGGGACAGGATACGGTAACGTCAAAGAGGTGGTTTTTAGAAGGTAATTGAGCGAGCTTTATTCACGCAGTGATTAACAACGAAGTTAATCGAAATAAACATTTATTAATCGACCAATCGAATCGCAAATTCAATTCGACCAAAAGGTCAACATGCCCTTCTTGAGACTTTCGCGTGCTCCTGATGGTTGGATCTTTATGCTCGCGCGAAATAAAATTTAATAGAATTTTGTTGAGCCGCGCAGCCAGAATAGAGCATACGTTTGACCGTTCGTCCGTACGTGGCTAGATAAGACAAGATAATGATTGTAACATAATTTTTCAACAAACATTTAAACATGACTACTTTTAAAATCAGGGGTGTAAGAAGATATTACAACTTAAGACAGCATCACTACATCTAACATTGGCCACAAGAAGGAAGACTTAGCAAACCGTTGTCAGTATTCTATTGGACAATTTTAAGAAGCGAATGCGTGGCGGCCATATTGGATTTTGAGGAGGGAGACCTGAGCCGCGGTCTCTGAGCCGCTCGAATGAATTAGGCGGATCGGGTGTAACTTTACACGCAAATTTGATCTGAGTTATTGAGCGATCGGAGACATTACATCCAATCTGTGCGGCCAATGTTTGTCCAAGATTACAATTACACGTTACACTAACTGTGAAAACATGGTGTTGTTCTTGTACACTACAGCTATCAAAATGCGCGGCGCAAGTTGCATTGTACAAAACTCAACAAAATGTATATTGCTGCAAAGGCGAGTTATAATTGTGCGAAGTATACATTATACACTACACGCGAGACATACCGTTATCGAACATACGTGCTAACATCGTGTCTTTTTCTTTTGTAAGCGTGTGCCTGCAGAAGGGTATTTTATTGTAAGTGGATTGAGTTCATCATCTGACAACTTAGTCTGGATTTAAGGTGATTTTTGTCGCATCTAATTAAAATCGACTACATGAATAAATTATGGAATGTACATACCAAGTGGTTTGAACGATGTGACCCCCAACATTTAACGTTATCCAACTGTTGTCATGGAAACTCTCTGCAGTTGAGCTCTTTACCCTCAGTTCGTCCCCGTCCCTAGAGGAATTATCTGCAAATAGAAGAGATATGTATCTTGTATCTGGTGTGTGTTTGTGTGTGTGTGTGTGTGTGTGTGTGTGTGTGTGTGTGTGTGTGTGTGTGTGTGTGTGTGTGTGTGTGTGTGTGTGTGTGTGTGTGTGTGTGTGTGTGTGTGTGTGTGTGTGTGTGTGTGTGTGTGTGTGTGTGTGTGTGTGTGTGTGTGTGTGTGTGTGTGTGTGTGTGTGTGTGTGTGT
>JH155387.1:61101-82399 GCA_000226015.1 Mnemiopsis leidyi | reverse complement strand
TCGGTACTTCGACTGTATGGAGTACATGTATACCCACTCTAAAGCTAAAATAAAACTCCTTGACAAACTATCGGATAAGATAGATGTGTTGTGTGGCACTGAGCAGGGACACCCCATGTCCCCTGAGCTGTTTAAATGCTTCGTCCACCAGCTGTCAGAAGATCTCAACTCACTTAAAAAAAAGGTTCCTGTCTTAAACGCGGTTGAAGTGACACACTTGCTCATGTGGGCAGACGATCTGATACTCTTGGCACTTAACCGTGAAAGTCTTCAAAAAATGCTCGATGTACTGTACAGCTACTGTCAGGAATGGGGTCTATCGGTCAACATCAGCAAAAAAGTGGTGATGGTTTTTAACCGATCTGGACGCCTTCTCAAAGAAAGCAGAAACCTTAAATACGGAGAGAGACAGCTTATCTCAGTGCGTGAATACACTTGTTCGATGCACTTTGGCTTATCGTACCAATCCAGTCTCCTACGGATCCCAGATATGTCTTCCTTTTACAGAATTTATGAGGAGCTTTGCATCAGGAAGCTTCCCATCCATGTCACAAATAGCTAAAGACCCAATAGAAAAGGCTCACCTCTCTTTCCTTCAATGGACACTCAAGGTGGGCAAGTCTACTTCTTATACAGCAGTCTGGGGAGATACCCACTTGCGGTAGAGCTACTATCACAGACGTTCAGCTACCTACAAAGACTGGAAGGAATGGACCAACTGAACTGTTCGACACTGGTGAGTGGTGAGACATGCTTATAGTTATAGTTATGTTGAGCAGAGAGAACTGGAGTTGACATGGTTTTCAACTTCAAGGCTGAAGTCTGTCAGGACTCAGGAACATAGCTGCAGCGGATCAATCCCTAAAAGGTAGAAATTTGGCTTTCAACTGCAGCCCCCAGGCCATCCGGGAAAGAAGCAAAGAACTTTTCATCACCCAATGGAACATAGAGAGGGCGACCAACAAGAAACTAGGCTTCTAGTTTTACAAGTACAACTCTGTAAAAACCAACTTCGGACTGGAACCTTACATGAAGTCGGACATTCCACATCAACACCTCAAAAGGTTTGCAGAGTTTCGGATGAGTTCACACCGGTACAACATTGAAACCGGTAGACATGGTCTCAGTAAACAAGGAGACATTCTTCATCGGATCTGTTATCAATGTTCTACCAGTACCAATGACAAACAGGTATTGGAAAACCTGAAAGAACTGCCATTCTTCTGCCCTATCATCGAGGACGAATGTCATATTCTTCGAACTTGTAGGTTGATAACCTACTGTCGCGGCCATCACGCGCTGTCACGCATTTCTGGCCTGGCGAAGCACGAAGAAATTCTAGACGCGCATCGCCCGTTGACTTCGAACCTGTACTTTTTATGAAGATCTACGGCATAAGCTGAGCGATGATTCCAAGACAAAGCTTTAAGGACGTACACGTGGTTAAAGAAATCGCCAAGTTCCTGACCCAGACTCACGAAAGGCGCTTTTGACTGAATTGTGAATGTTCGTGTGAGAGTGTTTTTAATTACGGTTGGACAGCTTGTTGAAACTGTTTTGATTTCTTCTGAAGTTCGCTGATTTTTCTCATCTTTCTTGTTAGAATCTTACCCTTGGGCCTTGGATCCTTCCAGAATGCAATCTAATTTTCATTTTTATCTTCGTTCTCTTCTGCATCGGCAGAGCCTGAGAAATTTTTTGTCTTTACCTTTTTAAATTTGTACTGGGTGTTGTTGTTTCTTCCGGACAATTTCATTCATTTGAAACTTTTTATAACTTTTTGCGGACTGGAACCGTTTTTGGACTTGGAAACGATTTCTTTTATCATGCAACGTTTCTGTTTTACCTTTACCTTTTTGATAACACTTTTCGAACTTTACATTGAATTTTAAATGTCTGCTAGCGTTTGATCAGTCTGACATTACATTCCTGTAGTAAGACTTTAATATGTTTAATCCTGTTTTAATCCTGTTTAATCCTGTTTAATCATTAAAATCCAACAAAATTCACGGTAGATAATTTGGTATTTTTATCGTTTTTCCTAATTTATGCATGAAACCTAACCGAATACACAATTCAAACTATCATCTATTAGTATTAGACTTTGTGTAGTTTTACTTTTAGTCTCAACTATTCGTAATTTCAATTCTGTAGGGTCCCCCAATTTCTCGACTTTTGACGTAAAATTTGGTAAAAAACATTTTATCTTTGGCTGCGATTATCTCGATAATGAAATGCCACTTTTGGACGGTAGCACTCAAAAGTAAAAACAATTATCTTTCGTTAACGCGGTCTCAAATTTTTTCTCAAGTCGCATCTTTAAACCCGTAAATTTAAGTTCAATAAATTTGATTTTTCTCATTCGATTATGTAAATTTTCCCACAATTGATGACGTCACTGAAAAGTGGCAATTCAAGATCTTGACATCAAACTTTTACTCAATTATGGCCTTAACCACTGTCTTTCACCCAGTATGTTGTTTTTTGGTCTATCAATATCATTATTGTTTATTGGTTATGCAGACCAATCATTAAACTTATGCAGTTTTGAAAGTAGCAGATATTTTGCTAAAAAGCGTCTATCCCTGAATATCTATCTATTGAAACTTTTTTTGCCATCGGTTTGGACAACGAAATGATGATTTGCAAAGTTTCAAGTCTCTAGGACAATTCTAAGATAGTCTACTAATGAGAATGTCTTCTAATGAGAATGTTATTGATCGGAGGCCCCTGAAAACACGATTTTTGCATATTTCGTATAACTATAACAGCACCGGCGACTATCTATCTCGGGCCACTGACTTTGGCCGATTCGAGGAAAACAAAATAAAAGACGGTTGCGCTTGCTAGCGCTGTTGACGTGTTTTATTTGTCGAATGTCGCTGTAATACTAATACCCGACATTCGCAGCTCAGAGCTGAACGTTTCGTTTAATCGTTTCATTAGAACGGCAGACGGATACAATCTCGTCCAATGTTTAATTTGAGTCACGAAGAGAAAATTCGAATCACAGAAAATTGTCAGAAATCGATTATATTTGGTAAGGTTTGAAACCCCATTATTTGCCGATACGCTTATAGGCAAACAATACTACAATAGCTTTATCACGAGTTGCCGAAAATTATTACCATGAAGTGGCTAAGAGGTAGCATGCATTTTCTTGACTCAGCCTATATGAATATCGACCTTGCTATAAGTATAACTATTGTTGGGATAACTGTGTAGTGTGTAACCACAACTATATAAGTATCATAACCATCACGTGACCTTGTGGACGACACTATTAAAATAGTTTTAAATCATGTACTTCGAATTGATGTTGAAAACCACTCCTTAAACAACTACAACTACAAGTAGTCGGGGCGGTTCAGACCATTATTGCAAACAGAATCCATTCATAACAGTGCTGCACATGGGAAAGTTTAAATATTCGTCAATATTTATATCTCTGCACATTACTATCACAAGCTGTAGTTCCCAGAGTCACAACACAGGACACAGTAATACGAAAAATATGGCCACAGCCAACAAATAAGTTAAACTTGTAGAAATGATCTATAATGAGAATGTTATTGATCGGAGATTCTTTGGGAGTTCCAGGTTCGTTGAGGAATTCTTTGTTTTGACGCAAATAAAACTAGAAAGTTAGTCCAAACGAAAAGAAGCACCAGCTCAAGATAACCGAGAACAGCAAGACTCTGAGGTGAGAACTTCTTGCGACATGCGCCTTGCCACCAGAACAGCCATAACTTCCTTCGAGCAGAATCCTAGACTCCACCCTCTAGGCTCTAATCTCAACTCGACAACCCTTGTAACCCTCATCACCTTCTGCTTGGACAACTCCTGCCTAGAATGTAACGGCTGCTTCTACTCCCAGGACAAGGGTGGAACCATGGGATCTCCTCTCATTGCTCATCGTCGAACTCGCCGATATTAGACTTGCAGAGGTTGAATCCTTGGCTCTATCTTCGTCCCCTGATCCTCCTTCATCCTACTCCCACTTCGTTGACGACGGCTGTGGCGCATACAGAGACAAAGATTACGCAGAAACCTACCTATCCTTCGTTAATTCCCAAACAGAATACCTCTCCCGACGGATCCTTACCCTTCCTCGACGTTTACATACACCCTGACAAGTCCACCTCCGTCTTCAGGAAACCCACTCACAGTCACACCAACCTCTACACCAAGTACTCCGACAAAATAAGGTCTGCCCCTGCTCATCACTCCCTCACCACTGGACAAAGAATAGCTTGGATCGACATCAACATTCTCAAAACTCTTCCATCCAGATCCCACATGGATCTGACTTTGCAAGCAGCCATCCACATCAGAAACCCTTCAATGAATCGGACGGACAGTGCTCAAAAATGCAGCTCACTCTGGAATCACATTCTTCCGAAAATTGCTGCAACTCTCAAACCCACCCCCTCTGGCATCTCCTTCTCCTCCTCCTAAGAAGATTTTTAGATTTGAGATTATTGTAATTTTACCGTCAACAGTTCGAACCCCCTCTCCATCATCCCTCACAAGCACTGATACAACCCCACTCCATATTTAAGGCTCACTTCACTCTTCACCTCAAGCTGACGACGATTCACACATGTTTATTGAAAGCTTCTGCAACAACAAACTCGTATCTATTTATAATTTATGTCTATCAACCCCCCTACAAGCTTTAAGAGGATAACAAGCTTTAAGTTCAACATCAGGAGATTGTAAGGATTTCCTAGAAATTTGCAAGAATTACCAGGAAAATGCACAAGCAAGACAATTAAAAACTTAACAATCTCCACACCGCTCCCTTGCTAAAAACTATCACGTGACCTCCGGATGAAAGACTTCATTTAATTTCATGGCATTCTTAACCGATGCTTAAAAACTTCAACATTGTTGTTAATAGTGATTCATTGGTGATGCGCAGACTGCATCATTAAAAAAACTGTTTAGTCTATATTTGTAAAACTTTGCACACTACAGTTGTACTTATGTTGCAAAATGAGCAACTTCCAAAATCAATCAAAGTTGAATGAATGTTTTCAATAGTGGTGGAAACATCATGCTGCACAAACAACGTGATTCCTTTATTCACATGTGATCAAAATTCCTGAGTCTCAAATCAAGACACGTGGATGAAAATGATTTGAAGAAGTAAGTTGGAATTGGATTTTAACTTTGCACTTGGTTTTTAAGGTCGGCTGCTCAGTGGCGATGTTGCAAGCAACATTTCTTCGTAGCAACAACTATTCTGGATGACAAATCCATTTTTCTTCAACTACTATATAATATTGCTGCTTTTACGATCGAAAATAATTTCATCGACTGATTGGATTTTGAACTTTGGTGCTAATGCTATATAAATGCACTTCATGTCATTGCCAAGACAATTCCCCCTAACTGTTACATTCCAGATAAATTTTACCACATACCAAATCCAGTAGGCCCCTTTTATTGACACCAACTTGAACCAAGATGCGTTCAATTTTAGCGAACGATGAACTTTGAGACATTTGAAGGAATGCATTTTTGGGAAAACTGGCCAAAGAAAACGTTCACAAAAAAGCTTATAAATTAAATCCGCCACAACTCCCTAGGAAGTTGACGAGATTATATTCGTCTAGCTTTGAGCTGCGAGAGTCGGGTATCACCGCGACAACCTAGGAAGATTCTATCGGATTATAAGATTTAGACTTGAGATGCTGACAGTGCTGACTGTGGGGTTGATGCTGGTTTCGCAGGCTTACTCTAATGTAAGACCACACGACCCAACAATGGACCCTCTCTTTCCCCACACGGGAGCTTGTAACACACAGGTGAGGTTGTTGTTACCTTCAATAACAAACATACAATATCAAATTCTACTACCAAACTTCCAATATTAAACTATATCTAGTACTTCGGCACCATGGTAACTGGTAACCAATCACAAGACTGGTTTATTTTCAGCACAATCGAGAGAAAGACGACCCAGACTACTACTCCTCCAACTCAGGAATGCCTCACGATCCTTCAACGTCCGGATTCATGGCTACTCATGGTACTCATCGCTTTCTTGCCATGCACGAGCAGACTGCACTCTTAGTAGGAGAGGGAAAACATGGAGTCTGGAGATTCCAGGAAAATGGATTTATTCGTGTTTACCGAGATGAGGAAAAGGAGGGAATTCCTGCAGTGAAGAAAGAAGGTGCACTGGACTTGGAGAGAGTGGAGGTTAGAGAAGAAACTAAAGAGCAGGACGAAGAAACAAACAGATTGTTTGAAATCCTCCAGAACGACTACAAAAACCTCCACCCAAAACATGACTTCGACTACGCTTTTGGGGAGGAGGTGTCGGAGGAAGGTTGGCTAAACTGGATTGATCTGCCGATCTACCACGCTAAGTTTAATGGAACATACGAGGACCACGTCCCTATCGATCTGCCCGTTTACTACTGCCAGGTGAATACTATAGACTACTACTACTATAGACTACTACTATAGACTACTCCTATAGACTACTACTATAGACTACTACTATAGACTACTACTATAGACTACTATTATAGACTACTACTATAGACTACTACTATAGACTACTACTATAGACTACCACTATAGACTACTACTATAGACTACTACTACTGCCAGGTGAATACTAGACGTGTCAAGTAAAAATAATGAAAATAATTATTATTATTTTTATGCATTACCATTTTGTACAAGTGTTAATTAAAATACAAAATATAGAATCTATAAAACGATTATCACTTTTAGAATTTCTTGTCCAAATTTTATTTATAAACTCCTGCTCTTTCTCAGATGTCTTCTCCAGATTTTCCCCACATGGGCCCAACTTGGCATCTCATGAAAGGACAGCCTGAGGCAAACAAAGTTGGTCCCTTGAAAAAGAGCCGGGATGGATATCCGAGAGAACTTTAATGATGTAGTAAGGTTCCAATTATTCCCGGATGCTGGAGTTTGGGGGAACATAGGCCAGGGAAAGCCAGAAACGGACAGGATGCAAAAAACTTTGGAAGAGCTACGAGAGAGGGTACAAACAACAAACTGGCAGAGACTTGACATGGAGGAAATAGATATAGAGGTCTATATCATGGAGAGGGGATACCATAACAGTAAGGAAACTTACCTCCATATGGCATTCGTATTTTTGGACAAAGAGAATGAATCTGACTATTCGTACATCCGCCCCGATGGGAGGTATTATGAGGGTCTGGTAGAAAGGGGGCACACCATTATCAACACGGTACCCAACAATGCTCCAACAGTGCCTATAGAAAACGAGACTGAGTTAAAAGAGGTAAAGTTTACATGACCTGTTGCCTATTTAGATAATAACCATTTACTTGGACGCTCATCCTAAAGAAATCAAAAAGGAAAAATGTTAAACGTAATTGTCAGTGGAACTATTTAAATTTCTATCAAATCTTTAACCATCTCATCCTTAGGTATACGGATTAGCGACATACGGGCACCATCACATGGCCCGAGTTAGGATGGGACTGGGAGGTGGAGGTTGTCCCACAAAAGGGGGAGATGTGTCAATCTACCCTTGGGGGGATGCTGGGTCTGGCTTTCCAACCAATTACGAGGAAATCGTCCCTCTTTGTGACGGTTTCTGTATCGATATAAAAACCTGGGCCAACCTAGACAAACCTTGGAATGAAGATCACCTGTTTCTCGGAAACGCCGGACACACATACGGAGGACAGAAACAGGTGGTATATCAAGCTCAAGCTAACCGGTATGGAGTTTTCACCGATCCGTACAATGTACGCTCGGGGAAGACTAATCCGTACGAGCTAGACTTTACTGAGGACCACAAGATTCAGGAAAAACCTGAGGACGAATCCGAGGTTCCCGTAGTGGACTTTATCATCGACTTTGGCAAGATCGGTACAGTGAACGAGTACCAGAACGTTACACTCGACTTTACCCCCAGAACTTGTTTAGCGGATCAAGCGGACTCTGAAGCTGCTACTGGAGGCGCCCGGCGGATAACTGGAGTCTCTTTTGCTATCTTAGTACTACTCGTGATATCACAGTTTTAAAATTGAACTAACTTTGAACCATTTCCAGGATTAAAGAAATTTCAGAATGCGAATGTTTGTGTAGATCTTATGGTAGAGAGGCGTATTATAGACTGTAGATGCGTGGAGAGTAGTATTTTACCAGGGATATATTATACCGTTGTAATAGATCTTTTTCATGTAATAATTTTTGGGTTTTGATCCAATTTTACGTTCGGGAATTTAATTGGAATCGAACAAAAATGTATATTAACTAACAATTCATGAAAATCAAAAAGTGGATAACAAGAATCAGAAATGCAATGGAAGCCACCAAACCAGAGAACGGGCTCTTTTAGAAACAAATAATCTACCAACGAAATTATCACAGATGACCATGCCTGATTACTTTGTGAGAACGAATAAGAATACAAAAATGTACACAGATTTTTCAAGTCTACTGATTTGTCACTTCTCCTTTCTTTTCTGCAGCTGAACAACCACTGAAGCTTGAGGAGCTATTATGCTCACCATGGTCTCTCTTATTCCCTCACTCCCTGATATCGCGTCTTTCAACAATAACTTCCCGATTTCGTATAGTTTAGAGCTCAAAGATTTGAATCTCGGGTGATCAGAGCTGATTCCCTCGTTTGCTAGACACTCCGCAATCACGGATTTTAAAAGTGTTTTGTTTTTCTGTGAGCGGGAGGGTTTTGCAGCTCCGGATGGAGCAGCACTAGAAGCAGCGCTGAAAGTAGCACTGGTCACAACACCTGACGACTCGGGTATCACTTCAGATTTCACTTCTGTAGAGCCCTGAGATACTGAGTCGATAGATTTTGAGTTTCGACAGTCACCCATAACAGGATACTGGGCAATGTTCTCTGTAGATTTGGCGTGACGCTGCTCGATTTTAACACTAGTGCTAGAGGAGGGTAGATGTGACATACTCTTGCTGCGGTCTAAAGAAGACGCTTTGCACTTTCCCTTCCCGCTGTTCGACCGGTCCGAAGTGTTGGAGATTGTCCGGTAAAATCTGGTGTCTTTGTTGGAGGGTTTTGTCGCTGCTGATTTGTACTCTCGTTTCTCCTCCGTGTTGTAGGGGGACAGGCTGCTGTACGTTTCTCTGTGCGGTAAATTCTTAATTTAACAAGTCGCTTAGAACTGGTATCAAGTTGATGTGTATGACCATATTACAATTTGTGACCTATCAAGAATGAAAAATCTAAAATTGCTTGTAATATTGCAGCTGGGATGAGGAAAAATTTCAAACCTGTGAACAAATTTTCTTTGTAACTCTTGAATTCTCTCGTCAGAGTCATCGTGACAATTGTAGTAGTTAATACCGTGTGTTTGAAGGTTCACTGAATCCTATGAGAATTTACAGTTCTTCAGCAACAAATCGACATTATAGAAATTTGCGTTTCTTACATTAACAATCAAATGGAACGACCATATACATATGATATGAATTTGAAACAAGGAACAATTGAAAGTTAGTGTCCTATCACAGTTTGGCACTGTGCTAGGCTTTTTGACAGAACAATTCACAAACTGTCTGGCTGAAGCAAATCGAAATAATCGAAAAAATACCCAGAGCAACAGGGCAAATACTATCAGATTATCAGATTTACCCGAAATGAGAGTGTAGACATGCGATGTTCCTGAAATTCTTCTCTAGAACTGTCCTGATCGTGACTTCTGAAGGAACTGGGCTCGTAGTTGCTCAGGAAATCCTGGGGAGATAAGTAAGTTGGGTAACACACACTGCAGGACAAATGTAACACATAATGGGTAGAAAATATCTATCAAACTATTATATTGTCAGCTAATACTCGATAAATCTACTCATAGTCGCAAACATAACTTCCTCTACCATTGGAGAAGGAACTGAAGCAGCAGCCGGTGTGTTACGAGGAGATGGAATGCGAACAGGGAAACTCTTGTCAGTTTTGGTGCTCTCCACTGCAGCTCTCTCGAAGAACTCCACCAGCTTCTGTTCGTGACTCCAATCGACACGTTGGTTCTGGCTTATAAACGCTCCTCCTTTCTGTGTGCAGGGTGGCCTAGCGAGGGAAATATAAGATTGTCAGCTTGTGAGTAATACAAAAAAAAGGAATCATAGGAACAATATTCAAATATTTGAACAAACAGAAATGCCATTTTACATTTCTAGTCATAAAATTACTCAAATTACTCAAATCCTCCACGATATTAACTTACTGCACTACATCTCGGAAGGTGTAAAGTTTTCCCCTCCACAACAGAACATAGGGACCCTGTATGGTGTTGTTGGAGTTTCCAATACTCCGAGTCTGCACTGCGCGGATCCACTCTGACTTCAGTTTTATTCCTTGTTCTCTCTGGAAGTAATCTTGTCAGCTGATCGGTTTTATTTGGCGTGATTTCTCCAATTTTGTCATAAAAATTGGGTCAATATATACTGCCGTGAAGGTTTCTTTAAATAGAGAGAAGTTCTATTAGATTCACATTTTTACCTGATAAGTAACTTTACACAGAATTCCCCTTGTGGTTAAAGTAGCTAATCGTCTAGCTGTGTCCATAGCAACTGTAGTCACATCAACACATTCTTTTAGAATGTACAATGGTACAGTGTTCACGATCTAGGGTAGAAGTTAATATTCAGGACAACATTATTCAGTCAAAAGAAGTTAAATGGATAAGCAAACCCCGCCATAAGAATAGATAACTGAAACAATGCAAAAGTGTTTGCTTCATTTTCAAGGGCAATAAATTTGTTTTAAATCGGCTCTAACTGAAAGAGAACCTGTATAACGGAAAGAAGAGTAAGGTTGCCATTGGTAACCATATCTGTGTGTTTTCCCATGACTACAATTCCAGTCAGTGTCATGTCTCCACCGCTTTGCCCTGTACCTGATGTTTATTTTAGCTTGATAAATTTTGTTTGTACATGTGAAATGTATTGTACATGTGAATTGTATATGTACATTTATATGCACAGTGTACACTGTACATGTAGGTATGTGTAATTTAAATTTACATAAACATCTGTGTACAAATCAGAAATTAGAGCATCGAAACTGTATTTGAACATGAACGCTGCATAAACAGACAAAAATCTTTACTCTTTCCCAGCCTTTCTTTAAACTCTAATATACATAATTTACACCCTACACTACCGATGAAATATAAAAAAGGCTGTCAAATTTCAAATTACCTCTAAAGTGAATGTCAGTAACCCAGCAACATTTGCTGATAATCTTAGCTAGGTTGTGTACATCGCTCTTCAAAACAACAGCCGCCTTCATGGCTTTCACCCAGGGACTGTGATGTGTGTCTCGAGACTTGGTGACGATGGAGAGGTAACCATGGTGACACTTTATAAACCTCATCAGTCCACTAGCCAGGATAAGGGATGCTCCTGCTGTTGGAATCTGAAATATTAGAATTCAGATTACAGGGGAAATCATAGGTTACTTTAGGGCATTAACCGTTTATATAGTTCTTGAAAAACTAATCTTTACCACAGAAACATTTGGAAAAAGGGAGAGTTGCTTGACAAAATATCAAAGTGAACAATAAATACACAACCTGCTCAGTTATCCACACAGCATGTGTGACATTATATTTAGGTATGTCATCAAGTAAGTTATGTAAAGTAATCCCGACATTGTCCAAGGATCCCGCCTTGAGTTTCTCCTCTACAAACTTGAGCCCAGCTAATGACGTACTCCAAGATGCTTGTTGCGAGTCTGCTGTTCCTGGAGACTCCGTCCCGCACCAGACTGGGGCCTCACCAGAACTTGTTATGACACAGCAGGGAATGTCACCACTGAGGTTAGCATCGAACTGGGAGAGCACCTGAAGAGAGGGGTATCCGTGTTAGAACATACGTTTATAGCATGTTTATAACAAACTTTAATAACGTTTATAGCCATCAAAAGTCTATGGTAAGAATCAGAAAAAAGTTTAGCTCAAGATCTGCCAGTATTTAACACATGCTAGATTGCACGGTAGTTACTAACCTGTGAAATGAACTCCTGTGAGGTATGTGGCCCCGCCAAAAACAGGACACAGGATCGAACAGTCATCCTATCGGAGAGAAAGCTGTTTACATCTAATTAGAGAAATTTGGGTTTTAAAAACTTAACGCTTATCGCCACAATCCAGTGGCACGGCACCTTCAGAAAACAGTAGTTTATTTTACCATCCGTCGATATACCACCTATTGTATTGTGACATAGAAAGTCAGGTACAAAACCAGCGCACGTACAAACAAAAGTTGACAGCTGATCAGGTAAAATACACCATCGTCCGATAGTTTGTTCGTGCAGCAAATGCTAACATCAAGTAGACCTTCCAACTTTTCCCACTAAATTACTAATCGCCGGCCGCGCGGGCTTCTGTTCGGATGCACAGTTTCCGACTGATTTCCTGCCGTGTTATCGGTCGTACGAAAGAATACCGATCACCGATCACCGATGCACCTCTAATAGGACCATAAGACTAAACGCCCAAAAGTGCACCTCTAATGGGACCCTAGTAAGACCCTTGAGCGATAAAGTACCACTGGGACCCCATTGGAGGTGCACTTTTAATTTTGGGTGTTAGGGTCCCATAAGAGCTGTATCGGTCTTCTTTTATACGACCGTGTTATCAATGATGGTTGACTGTGTTGTCCATGCTTCTAATTAATTAATTAATTTCAACGTGAAAACAAATCGAGAACGACGACTAACCAATAACCATGATATTGTAGATAATTCTATTTTTGTGTCCATTATTGATTTTAAAAATCGTGTACACCAATCGTACTTAGAGTATTAGCAGGCTAAACCGCAATGTATATTACACAAAATACCCAGGACTGTATAATCATTTGGCTTGAGTGTGAAAGCATGCTTTACTTTTAACTTCATCCGATTAAGTAACGCATCTTCAACCATACTACATAGTCAACAAAACATGACGTAACGTCAAACTTTAAGTAAAATGCTTGGAGGTTCAGTTGATAACAAGGTTATTTAAAATTACAAACACAATTATCAATTACCGAAACAAATTTATGGTTGACGTTTTGGGCAGAACATTCAAATTGAAATATTGCAGACAATTCTAGTTGTTATATGTATAAGCTCCAATAGACCAATAAACCTAATTAACAACGCATCAAAACCAAAAACTAATCCTCCCAAGCCGTCATTGGCAAGTATTGTTGTGGTATCTACTATTTCTCACTTGACAACAATTCAGTATCATATATCAGCGGGGTTGTCATTTGGAGGTGTGACTTGATCTGATGTAGTTAACCTTGCATTACTTGGGCGTGACATACCGCTCAGATATTATTGGTATGTAGCATGTTAAACGTACACTTCATCAGACAAAATGCGCTCAATAATATATGATTATATCTAAAACTTTTCAAAATTTACAGAACAGCAATAAAATTGAAAATAAATATAGGCTTCATTGAAAATGCTACCGTCTGCAAATGTTGACGGGACACCAAAACACGACTCTGCATGGTAAGCTATGCTCGCAAAATATGGGCCCTTCCAAAACAAAATGTCATGAATCGTGAGCTATGATATGAAAGAGGCAATGAAATAAGTATACAAGATGAATTGTGAGCAGATGATAAAATTTGTAAGTTAACCAAACTTATAAACTATATGTTAAAGTATCATACAAGTTAGCACTGCCACGCCCATAAAACCATTCTCCTAAAATGGGTGTGAAGTATGGAGCAAGTTAAGAATCTCGACATACTCCGGGGCCCCGTCAGGCTCAACTAGACCGTGTCTTATCAAGAAGTCAATGACAACACCTGCACAGTTTGTCTTAAACTTGTCTGTAACAACAACCTCTTTAAGCTCATCCACCGTCATTAGCTCAAACCCTGCAATGTGTCACGTTTAATGTGTCACGTGTAATGTGTCACGTTTAATGTGTCACGTGTAATGTGTCACGTTTAATGTGTCACGTGTAGTGTGTCACGTGTAATGTGTCACGTGTAATGTGTCACGTGTAATGTGTCACGTGTAATGTGTCGCGTGTTATGTGTCGCGCGTAGTGTGTCGCGTAATTTTTTTGGATAACACGGTATTTTGATAATTTTCGGGAAGTTTTTACTTGAGTTTATAGGATTTAAGTTTATAGGATTTGCCGTCAAAATGCCAGTTTAACTTTTCTTCTGGCTTCAAGTTGAAGACCCTTAAAATGTAATTTTCTGTCCCACTTAAGGGGTTAATAAGGGCCATAGAAGGGATCCAATTAAGGTCTTTGGGGACTGTCACCAACATTTACGTCGTAAAATTTTACTTCACAATGCTCGTCTTAATCTTCTTAGTTCCTCCGGTTCAATATTGAAAATTTCCATTCTCGCCTATGACATCAACTCCGATAAGATCTACAAAACCTGGACATTTCATGTCCCTATCTTTTCCGCATGCTCGCAAGTTCATCCCCTCAAAAAGCGTCAGGGGATCGTATCGGTATACCACACTTAACGTGGACAATGTATAGGGGTGGTAACTATCTGCCTTTTTTTCTGAACCCAAACTTAAAATCGACGAAGAACGGTCTCGAAATCCAAAAATGTTTAGGTCAAGTGTCTTTTCTTGGATGGTTTCCACCACCGTAATAAAATTGGGGGCTGCTGTTCTAATTAACCCTGTATCATCAGGAGCACTATAATATATGTAGTTCCAGTATGGTAACAGGTCAATGGAAAGTAAACTGAAGTGTTCGTTAATGTTCCAAGTTTAACTTCCTGCAGTACTGTTCGGTATAATTAAGACCAAGTGTTAATTATACCGAAATTAAATCGAACTGTAGGTAGGGTCAATCGGTCAGAGTCTATCACATAGTTTGTCGGTCTTGATGAAGATGTCTATAGAAATTAGAACCCCCTGTTAAACTCGACAAAGGGTCAATAGAGCATATATGACTGGCAGAGCTATATTTCCGACAATAAACACAAGATTCTAAAGATCATCACTTACCAGCCACTTCGCCATCAGCGTTCTGGGGTACAAAGTCAAGAGGAAGTTCCAGATCGTAAATAAACTCAACTTCAGGGGTGGTACCATAGTCGTTGACGATAGTGTAACTTATAGCCCCGACCGGCTTGGCTGCCGACATTATCTCAGCAGGAATACTGGCTTCTTCCTCCGCTTCCTTCAGCAGAGTATCCCACACTCCATACCCACTACTGGAGAGAGGAGGGAGGAGGGAGGGAGGAGAAGGAGGAGGAAAGCGGGAGGATAGCGGGAGGAGGATGACGGGAGAAGGGATGGAGGAGAGGGAAGGAGGAGAGAGGAGGGCGGAGAGGGAGGATTATCCTTTACTGTAATATTGGGGAATCGACATCCAGGTAATTGGGTCTTTATTTTATAACCATTTATACCTTTTATAGCACAGATATTGACGTGAATAACATAAAACTGGGCTAGTTATATTGTATGAAACATGATGGGGCGATAGGGAGGGGTCAAATGCGCTAGATTCAGGGCGAAACCAATCTTTACATAAAATCTGCAAAATTATGAAGAATTTTTTAAAAAGATCTTCACATAATTTCTATTTTGGATTTATGATAGAATAAGAAAAAAATCGAACAATGATTGAATGCGTCAATTATTCAATAGTAACAAATTACAGATGATAAATTACCTGATCCCACCAGCTACAAGGTTGTCATAGCAACCAGGATATTTGGCTTTGTTAGGCGCTCTTTTACCGACCCACATCATCAATTGTCCATCTTTGTATACGTACCCATTCATGTGTACACCGTAACTCTTACCTGAAATACAGTGCAATTAAGTTATATGTAACTACTGCACGCAACAGTGTGCTGTGTACTTTGTTGCATAATTATCTTTCAGACAGCCATTATCAGTACAGAAATTTTAAACAACAAACAATGGACTGTTGAGGATCATTCATTATTCAATATTTAATGTTGATTTACAATGCTGTGTGCTATATTGCGTTTTAAAGTAGCCAACATTCATTCTTATAGTTGAAGAGTATTGGTCACCACCAAATTTAGTCAGAAAGGGTGTTTGGTGTTCTACCGCATGTACTACGTCTTCTACAGCAGTAGACAGATATACTAGATTCGATAGACGTCAAAATTGTATTTCTTTATGGTGCATAACTAATTCAATTTGAATCTAGGTTAAGAATTTGTCAATAGATTGAGAAAAAAGCAGTTATACTCATTCAACTCGAAATAAGCAAAAAGTGACAAATCATTAAATAGATATTCAGAAAATGTACAAATGCGGTTATAATTGGAAAATTTTAAGCTCGACTTTATCAAAGTAATAAATAATTCTATATCATGAGCTTTACAGTAATAATTGAGTTCCAGTACTACTGCTATATATATATGATGTTTTAAGCACTCTAAAGCTTTAACCAGCTTCTTATTTCATTATTTTTAAATCGTCCCACTTAATCACAATGAGTTGTTTGTGGTTGCTATTGTTCAAACTTAAAACTAGAAGCTGTTAAATATAGACAACATTTTATCTTGATAACTCGTCAAATCACCATGCAAAATCAAATAGCATTTAATATACTCTACCAGTTGCATCAGAGATACAATCATAAAATTAAATATATTAACAGTAAATAGGCAATAGCCATTGGCCTTGGCAAATGGAAAATGTAACACAAAATAGGGTACTCAAACAGTAAATATAATATCACGTTGAAATATTCACACAAAGTTAGATAAGGTCTGAAACTGTTAACTGTTCAATTCAGAAACCAAAAGCTGTCTTACTCTCCACAAAAACTCAAAACATTCCCTTCAACTTCTTTCGATCCTCTGCCTCTTTTTGCTTTACTTTAGTTTCCAATTCCTGCAGTTTCCTTGTCACTAAGGACTTTTGAGACGGGTCAACCTCAGATAGGAGATCCCAATCTTCTCGAGCTTCCTTGATGTTCCAGCATCCTCCGTGTGCTGTAGCTCTTCTGTACAAACCTTTAACGTTCTTTGGTTCACGTTTAAGAACTGTGTTCAGATGTGTGATGGCAGTTGCATACTCTTCCTTGCATATCATTACTTGACTGTAATTAAGCAGAAGTGGTGTCTTCATATCTTCAATTACGTTCCATTCCTCAGAATTTGGTTGCTCTTTTAGACCCAACTGCTCTAGAGTTCCAATAGCTTTGGCATAATGTTGTTCAGCAGCATCATAGTTTTTTGCCTTAAATTCAGTATTACCCTTTTCTTTCAGTTCAATGACAAGCAATCTTTTCTCATCAGAAGTCATAGTCCAGATTTGTTTGGAATACTCCCCAGGTTGTTCCACAGACAGTAAATCGAACTCGAATATTAAACTTTGTCCAGTAAGTTTGTCTAGATCACAGTAGCCGGTGGACTGGTTGCCACAACAAGATTTCGTGACAATAGCATCTTTATCTTTCTTCTTTTTGTGCATGTCTCTCAAAGTTTTGGAAAGTTTTGTGTAACCCAAACACTTCTCTGGAATACAGTAGAACATCGACCTTTCTCCAGGCCTCATCGACTTGATACCATTCTCCCAGGACTCAAGTTGAAAACTGTGACCAAATAAAAGCTCGAATGGCTCATCCCAAGCTCTTGAATCGTCTATTAGAGTTCTTTCATCGTTGTTTATGTATGTTCTGAAGTGAAAAAGAGCTTTTGTATCTTTCTGGTACTTGGGAAGAGGTCCTTTTCCAGGATATTGTATGTCTTTGTGAATTCCTTTACCAATGTTGTGAATTCTTGGATCAATCATGGGCTTCCTAAAACAATTTTTATTAGTGGCAATACAGAAATTTCTAGATAATGGCAACATTACACAAGCAAAAGATCCAAAGCATGTAGCATTTATTACCAAGCAAACTGTGTTGGTGCATGATTGACTTGCATTTCCGCACGACAATATCATAGTAAACAATGTGCACCACAAAAAATTTACAGCCCAAAATCTTTCAAAACTGTTTAGGCAAAAATTTTTATGAAATGAGTTGGAGAAAAAAAGGTATCAGTGTAAACATTTGCATTGTAGGTACTGATCAGTTCAGACTACAATTACCTGTATTACTTATGATCTTACTGGTCCTAATGTTTAACTTTAAGTCAAAAAGCAAGACAATTAATGCTCATGTGCAAGTTAACTATTTTTTTTGTTTAACGCTTTATACAAGTGTTACCTCTAACAAGGTATATCATCCTTTCCTTATTAGAAATTTGATTTGTTGTCCAGTATCTAATTCAGTGGCTACCCCTGCCAGCCTTGTAGCACTGTTAGGGGAACTAGCATTGACAAAAAGTGTATTTTTGCCTCTGTTCTAATGTCAAAATAATCCGTAATAGCATTGACAAAAAGTGTATTTTTGCCTCTGTTCTAATGTCAAAATAATCTGTAATCATTCAATCATGATAGTGCTCTACTGGGCGCTTGCCAGTGCTACTATATGTTTTTTCAAATTCAGCAAATGATCGAGATTTTCAAGCCTTATGTTAGATATCCTTATGATGGCCAAAATGCATAACAATTTCGGCAGAGTTTGATTACATTACATCATGTAAAAATAAAAGGAATTTGTTCATGAGGTCAAATGTTATGTGTGGTTGATATTTTCACATTAATAATGAGCTTTGTCAGAAGCCTGTTAACCTCCCTGTGTCTGTAGCTGTCTCTGTCTCTGTCAGATAGGGACTTAATCTAAACAGAAGTCGATATATGATTATTAGATCTTTCAAAGAATAAACAGTGTCTTCAAACAGCCTTTTTATGATATAAAAATAACGTCCTAAGTTAGGGTAAGATTTTGTCTACATTTGTCAAAAACCAAAATTTTTGGCCACACATTTTCCTTCTAGCTCAAAAACGATAGCATCCACCTTGTAGACAATTGTTTGAGCTACAAAAAAATGCTGATATTCATGCTACAACTATCACATTTAATTGGGGTCAGAAACTCATAAAAATAAGAGTGAAAATAGATCATATCAATATAAAGATTGTTTGAAAATATGAGTGTGTTACACATTATAGGTACAGCATTGAAAGAGACCAAATATTGTGGAAATTCCCAGAAACTCGTACCTCATCATGTGTTTTCCCATTTTTAAGAAATTGATATCAAGATACCCAACAGTTTGATGCTCCTTCAGTCAATTTTAACTTCAAGTTTAACTCCAAGTTTAACTTCAAGTTTAACTTCAGATAGTGTAGTCTAAGAAGTGTGAACATGATAAGATTAGGAAGCTGTTGAGGCAGTGGCAGTGTATCCACTTCAACTATATATAAATATAATACATTTTTCCTCTTTCACCTGCCAAGATTGTTATCATTGTTATTGTCATTATTATTCACAAGCAGGGATCGACCAGGATCCCGGTGAAATCCCGGTCCCGGCCAAAATCAGCCTTTTTTCGGAATCCCGGTCCCGGTAAAAATCGTGAAATTTACCGGTATGTCGACCGGGATTATGTATTGAATTTCAAAATTTAATTAAAAATTTTACTGAATTTTGGAATTTTTATTGAAGATATCTGGAGGTAAGATACATCAAATTTATTCAAATGAGACGTAAATTGATTGAAAAAACTTAATAAAGTATTAAACTGTGACTCAATGTTGGGCATATTGAACTTCAATAGATTGTATTTTATAAAGAAACCACACTGGTATGTTTGAAATTTAGAACACAACCATGGACACAGTCAGTCGTCCTTATCATCTGAGCCCTCACTGAATCCTATTTCACTGTACTCGTCTTCGGAATCTGCTATGAGAAGTTTTCTTTATTTATTTTTTTAAATTCATAACTATTCGAGATGATTTTTTTATATGGATGTCATCTCCCGGTTCCTCATCTGGGGTTTCTCTCCAGGCTATTGGGTGAACAGAAATCTGCAGGTGGAGATTCTACATTGCTAATTAAAGTCATAATTCAGTGCTCTTAAATTGTATTTCAAAGACAAATTCATCTCCATTCTGTCTGGTTTGAGCTCCACTCTGTTGTCATTTTTTGCCACCTTGAACGCATGTTGGCATTGTTGGTGTTCACTGGCCACAGAAGATGCCTGTGGGCCGAGGTTATTTCTGACAAGTTTACTGAAGTTTGAATACAGTTTGTTGAGTCTCTGCCAAAAGGGTTCACTCTCTGCGGCGAGAGTTTTTTCTCATAATATTGTTATCTCTTCGCTTATCACGTTATTAGGAGAATCTGGTCCATCTAAGTTCCCTTGAAAAAGCTGATTCCAGGCGATGTCATCTTCATTGTCCACACATCTGTGTCGTTTCCTGGTCTGCCATTATGTTGTCATTTTTAGCGACCTTGACGCACATTCACTGGTAACAGAAGATGGAATTGGAGGTGGGCAAAGGTAAACTCTGACAAGTTTACTACTTTACTAAAGCCTGGATAAAATTTGTGGTTTATCTGCCAAAAGTCATGAGGGTTTCTGTGGAGAGATTTCTTTTTCATATACCTTGTTACATCCTCACTTATCACGTATCAACAGAACCTGGTCCATCTAAGGTACCCTGAAGAAGCTGATTCCAGGCGATGTCATCTTAAAGGTGATGACCCAGATATTTTAGAGAAAAACCGATTTTTCACAACATGGCCTAAAGTACTAGTAAGGCAACTGACATCACCCCTCCGAGCGGAAATCAAGTATACGAAATGATATCATGACCTAATTAGCCCACAATGCTCCGGCACGCATTCATTTGGCATCACCCTCCCTCTCAACTCTCAGCGTTTGCTTGTCAAACCGCGTGTAATTTTGTTAACCTGTTTACTTCTATCGAGTACAGGCGATGTTGTATTCCTGTTTTGTTTGTCTCAGAATTATTGTACTTGTCCAGTGTTCCTGTACTTTCTATTGCCAACTGGCTGTTTCACTTGAGTAACAAATTTTTATCCTAATATGAGTACATATTTGATATTGGTATATCATTCTCCGTTGTCGAACTTTCAAAACAAATTTCCTACTCTCTAAAACGAATGTTGATGGGATCTATGCTGATTGCAATAGAAGTAAATTTAAACTTAGATGCTAGTCAGACTAGAAAACGATAATAACGATATAACACTATCTAACTTTTTAAATGTGCAAAAATGTAGTGATGAGTGCCCAGGTTGAGCAATCTCCGTCGGAAGAATCAACAATGCCAGTTTCTGGTTCTCCAAGTGAAGACAGTGAAAATGATGAAGCTCTCGAAGATATGAACTTTTCTTTATTTACGATGGAGAAAAGCGTATCTGCTTTCTCCCAAAATGAAGATAACATCAACCGGTGTGAT
>JH155387.1:45971-58896 GCA_000226015.1 Mnemiopsis leidyi | reverse complement strand
GACGGGAGGGTGCGCGCTGCTGTACAACGAATGCGGGTCGGACAAAGTCAGACTACGTAGAGAGGGAAACGTAGAGAGAGAGTGCCACGTGTGAGTCGGGTATCACCGCGACAAGCCACGTTAACGGGCGATGCGCGTCCACGATTCTTTGAATCTTAGACGCGTCGAGGAGCAGGTGTGACGCGTCGAGGAGCAGGTGTGACGCGCGCGAAGCGATGACGGTAGGTTGTAAGCCTACAACAAGCCACGCAGCGCCCGGTAACGTTAACTGGCGATTCTATGCGCGTCTAGGCCAGAAATGCGTGAGGGTGCGTGGTGGCCACGAAAGTAGGCTATCAACCTGCAAGGTATCACTATCACCGCGACAAGATCGCTGTGCACTTACGCACGTCGCACTGTGACTGGTGACGTGCAAGTGTGAGTGTATTGGATCAAGAGGATGTATTGTACGAACATATTGACATGAGTGTAAAGAATTGAGCCTGAATGGAACCCAGCTGCTTCAGTTCCTTGTTTAACATGCCGTACAGCAAGGACATTCACAGCTTTAGCCGAGGCGCATAACTCGCTTCCGTAACCCAATGTCAAATGTTGTACTTGTATATCTACTTGTCTCATCCACAATATATATATCCGTCTACCGTTCTACCGCTGCAAGATTCGAGTATGATCACCGTGACAAGCAAGAACTCAGACTCAAAGTCAGCCTCATGGCCATGCCATTTTCCCGACCGGCCGACTCTCATTTGATGCGAATAAAATTTCGGGAGGGTGCGTGTGCCATAGAACTGGCCTCAGTATTGTTGTCGCGGTGATACCCGACTCACGCAGCTGAACGTTTCGTTAGAACGGTAGACGGATATAACCTCGTCAACAGTATTATATTGGTAATTTTCGTATGCAAGCTAGGTCCAGGGGTCGGATCGGCCATTCTATGCTTCATTGCAAAATGCAAATAGCCAGAAAAGCGCCCTTGGCCCTTTTGAGGGTTTCGATTCATGCAGCCGAATAAACAATGACTTCAGATATCGTTGCTTAGCACTGACGCCGCACAGACAAAGCGGCGGCCTTCGGATTCACAATGTGAAACAAGAATTACGGGGAGGTTAACTGAGAAGTGTCTGCTGCAAAATAAGACCAGGTCAAGAGTCTTTCTTGTAGCCCAAGGCCCCTGCGGTACTAAGTTCGAACTGCGAAAACCGGAGGTATTCGGTGCCGTCGCTGAGGTCAAACTTATCAGATATAAGTTCAGTTTTTTAATGCTCATAAGGCATTGATGATCAACAGTGCAATGATAAGGCATAAAGTGATAGTATGTTGACGCAGCAAAGTTAAACACTAAACTTATTGTCTGCGGCCTCCTACCGATTGCATTGCAATGACCGTGCTGATTAATTAACAGATAAACAGGCTCCCTGTCATTATCTTGTTAGTAACGCTGCTAGGAGACTAGAGACTGACTGATCATAATCGTGTCATTGTTAAAGGATGAGACAATCCAATCAGTCAAATCTGAAAACTTATTGCTCGCAAAAAGATGAAACAGAACCCAATTAATAAGAAGAACGCTTTGATTGATTGGACACCTTGTTATTTGAGTAGGATTGGGAGCCAATAAGCTGGTTGTTATAGCATCATGATCAGAAAATTAGACTATCAACATTAAGTTAGATATTGAGTGGTCACATATTGCAGTAGTACGGTTGTGTCGATAAGACCATTTCTATCGTGGTACATTTTGTTTGATAATTTTGCTTTCATTTGCTGATAACGGAAAGATCGTCTTGTTAGATTTTGATTTGCTATCATGCTTGATGTGCTCGACAAGTGTTTGATTCGCAATACTGATGGGGGAGTGAAAAAGTTTTTTGACATTGATCATTCTAACTGCTTTTCGGTAAGCTCAAGTCAAGCCGTGATCTTATGCTTCACAAGAATTGTAAACATTGTGAAAGATGGCTACAGAAATATGGAGCATTCTTTACAAATAAACTTTAAACAACCAAATCTGCATTTACAATTTTTCTGAGTAAAAATTTAATATAATCGGTCCTTCAAACTAATGTAGTTACATTCAGCGCTATACTTATAGCATTCAAAATTGATAACAAATTTAACTAAAATTGAGTTTTTAACAGAAAGAAGCGATAACTTCAAAAGGCGAAAACGAGAAAAGCGAAAAGTTTGAAGAAGGGACGGTTGTTGGTATGGACAAGATCAAATCTGACACTTACAGAGTTCAGTTTCTTCTTAAAACGGGTTTTATTCAGGTAAGGCAATAAAACTTTATCTCTTTTCTATTGGTATTTGCCCTTAATGAAGGGCTTTTTTTCGGTAAAAATCGAAACTATCGATGTTGGAGTCGATTTCACTCAAAGTAAACATCCGTTTCACATTTTCAGCTGGTCAAAGAAGTGCCATCCCGACTTCCGTTTTTGATTCCAGACAAGGGTTGGGCTGTTTGTACTCCAACTAAACTTCATGACAGGTAGGTTTCTGAAAATTTCGTTTTTTGAGTTTTAGTTTGTTTGGTGCAAACTGCAATAGATAATCTAAATAACCTAAAATTTAACAGCTTCACTCCTTCAGACGCCCCAGAATAATAGACTAAATCTACATTTGCTATATTCAAAGTTACACTACGAAACTAATTTCCCAGAGTGAGTAGACTACAAGTCCAGGACAGGATTCTCTTTAAAATAGACGGGGACATGCCTCAATCCCGAGGTTCGCTCAGACAGAGACTGGACAGTACTATGTTCAACGACTCAGACTTTAAGACCAACAACCTCCTGTTTCCCTCGATTCCTCAAGCTTATAAGGAGCCAGATACTACAAGCTCAATCAAGTAAGAATTCTCCATTTTCTCTCTTAACTGCAAAGATTGAGCCAGTGGTTTGGTTACTTAATACTTGGCTTGTATGAAAATAGTACTATTCGGAGCTATTCCGGTATTCTATAGACCTGTTATAGCAAGCCTTTTGGCCTATACAAACACTAACCATTGTA
This sequence comes from Mnemiopsis leidyi, assembly GCA_000226015.1. NCBI lineage: Eukaryota > Metazoa > Ctenophora > Tentaculata > Lobata > Bolinopsidae > Mnemiopsis > Mnemiopsis leidyi. The sequence continues at coordinate 55,887 of JH155387.1, read as the reverse complement.
ATCCGGCCAGTTCCTTTGTAGTTTGTAGTTTCTAGAGGTCTAGGTTAATAGTCCATTAACAGATCTGAGGCCTATGTTTGTCAATGTGCTAGCGGCCGCAGTAACAAGGCCAACAAAGAATAAGACTTGCAAATAGATGACAGTAGGACTATTTCCAGGGACCGCCGAGAAATGAAAGAGAGGCTCATGAGCCACATTGTAAGTTCGACTGTTACCAGCTCCACTGAGAAAGAAGAAATCGTCATGTGCTCCAAAATGAAGCGATCAATCCCGGGTGAGTCCTCATGCTGGAGCATGGCTAATGTCGTTTATTCTGCCGCCTGAACTAGTGGCACATTTTTGCTTTTTGTCGTTAGTCAGGTTTACGGTTCAACCTGACCCAAACATAATTGTATGACCTCATATGTTGTTCATAGACCCTATACTGATACAATTAAACATGATGGCCTGCTCAATTAACTCAGATTTATTTATGACACGAGTCAATTTAACCAGGCGATAAGGTGATACTAATGACTAGCTAGGTGAAGATAGAATTAACCTTATCTTAAGTCTGAAATAAAGGCCGCCCGATACCCATCAATTTTAAAGCTATTCCAGAATACTTAGGTAAAGAACGTATGTATTGCTAATTGCTCCCTGATCCAATTATCACGTAATTTCAATCTCAGGTGACTTCAGAAGTTCGGTGGAAGCAGGCAGAACAGGCAAACACGGCCTGACCGACCTTAATGATAGCACCGTATCAGGAACAAGTACCATGTCAGTTGGGACACAGCAAGAACCGTCCCATGTACCTAACGTTACCATATCTAGATCATCCCTGGCGAAGCCTTATTCGTCCTTCTCCGTCCCCACTACCCCTCAAAGAAGTGGGGAGTGTGACGTCACTTCTACTCGGCACACACCTGTACGAAACATCGACCAATCAGCGTCCAGCGTGGTGCCGAACATCGACCAATCACGGACCCCCGTGCGGAGCATTGACCAATCACAGTGGTACATGTCTCATTACGCAGCCAGTTTGGATCAGACCCCCACAAACTTACACAGTCCGATAAGCTACCTTAACCGGACAGACTTAGACTTGACACCGGTAAACAGTACAGAGCCGCGCGGGGGAGACCACGGCGAACTGGTCTATACTCCTCCCACATCCTCTCTCTATACTCCTTCCACCTCCTCCCTCTATACTCCACCCACCTCCTCCCTTCACACTCCTATCAGAAGAAGAGTTATAAGCAGACCGGCCGTTTCAACAGTAACGGTCTCTAAAACTGTCAGTATCCCTACCAGCACCTTGACGGTCGAGTCGACAAGAGAAGATGAGGAAAGGAGGGAAAAGGAAGAAGCTGGACTGATTGATCTTCAGCAGGGCCGGGGGGAAGAAGCAACTCTGGCTGTGTCCGTTAGCACAGAATCAATAAACGTTACAGACGATTAAAGATATAAGCGCGGGAATATTTGAAAATTTATTGGTTTTTTGGTTTTTGAGTGTAATGCGTTTTTATTATAATCAAAGTTATAAAAATTAATATGATTTGATTGGCAATGTGATATCCTTTTAAAAATGTAATAAAGACTTAAAGGCTATTATATCCTTCTACCTTTCGTTTCCTAGCTATAATAGATACAAAAAATGACTCCTTTTAAGTGCCAGTAGCTAAACACTAAACAGATTACAGAGCATACCTTTAGTCAACTTTTAGCCCTCTGCAGTAATATCCTTATGGAATTAGCAGATGTTAGGGACGATACTATGGATTGAATCTAGAAGATTTAATAATAATCATTGCGCATTCCGTATTCAGAAAATAGTGGGTAAATTATATACAATTACAACCGCTTACTGATGACAATGTCAACTGATTTTGCACTTCAAAACTATGTAATCTTGTCAGATATCACGAATAGTATAGTGCCGATAAGGAAAAGTCGGCAACAATCCTTAGCATGAACAGCTTGGTTCTACCGTCTCACTGCATTCTGCAAAACTAAGCTCTTCTTATTTCCATTTAAACCCGTGACTGGAGCGCCCAATGATCGCTGCTCCAGGATGCAAGCCGAGAGAGGACCCCTCCCAATACCAATCGCTGGCAGGCGGTTCTCACAGTTGCTGATTGATATCGGATCATACATCCGGCACCGTTTCGAGCAGTGCGAGCATCAGCTCCCACCCTTATCAAGCAATTATCATTTAATCTCATTAACGACTTAACCGCGGGTTAACTCGTTAACGATAAACCCAGTAACGTAAGATTGATTGAACTGAAATTAATCCTAATTGAGAGGCGGACCAACAAGGCAGCCAGGTCGGGGTTACTTGGGCGAAGTGAGACCCGGATTTGAGTCACGGCGGCTGATTGGAGGGATCTCTTGGACCAGGACATTCTCAATCACTCACCTGGGCCTGGACTTGTTTTCTCTCCTGGACTTGCTTTCTCTCAAAAACTTGCTTTCTCTCCTGAACTTACTTTCTCCCCTGAAATTGCTTTCTCTCCTGAACTTCCTCTCTCGCTCTTTTCGTTTACATTTTCTATCAACGTTCTACTTTTTTCTGCGCTTGTTTGGTGCGAATCTTGCGTCATTTCTGAACTTGTTTCAGAGCTAAGAAAGAACATCTAGATATCTGTGAGATCTCTACAATGTACAGTCAAACACTCTCTATTTGATCAAGCACGTTATGTACCAAGTTTTTTTGCTGGTGTTACTGTTATCGGTATTATTCGTGAGAATTTTTATTTGTCATGGGTTAAGCTGAAACCTACCTAACACAATGTGTCAATGTAGTTATCATATTGTTCATGTTGTATTCATTTTGTTTAGCTTTATGGTTCGCGAATTGCGATTCGCACGAATAGCTGAATATGAGGCTAATTTGAGCACCATCTATTTTACCAAAAAAGTTCACGATTTGCACCTTTTCTACTGTTACGCTTAGGAGTATGGATACAATCAAAACAGCTGGTTTCTTATATCCTTTTTAAGTTAAGACATTGCACTACTTCAAACAATTCTGATAATAGATAATATTGTTTATTCCATATCAATACTCAATATTTTCCTTGATGAGAACACAATGAATCACACGAATGATTACCACACCAATCAAGTATCTGCCACCAAACCCGCCCACCATTAGATACCGTGATTAAGAAATTCCCGGGACAGCGGAACGGTCTTGTAATATCCAGTCACCTCACTGTAAACTTATGACAAAATCTGACAATTCAAAATGCCGCTGGGGATATATGGCCTTCCCAGAGCTGTACCCAGAGAACTTTTTGCCTAATCCAGCCATTACACCATAAGACCTTGTCAAAAATATGGATGCAAGACTTCTTAAGGGACTCATCTCAATTCCCCTTTATAATCTTGTCTGAATCAGCGCTTACAACCATGAGCTCAATATTTGATCTTTCAGGAGGGATCATGATTAAATGGGTGAGGATAACTAAAAGTATAAGTAGAAGCAATACCGTTAACATGCAACATCCTAATAAACCACTAGGATCAAGGCTAGTTGGTCAGCATTCTTCTCGCTACGCTTGTTTGCAGAGGAGGTTATGTGCCTCCAATTTGTCAGCTCCCATTACTAGCCGCCACTAGTCACAGTTAGTCCACTTAACGCGATTATAGTTTTGCCGCAGTTCGAATTTACGTTAGATTAACGGTTGAAGTCGTTTTAGATTGTTTTAACAAGTGGCCGATACGGGGACCTGTTCAGGGATTCAATTAAAACGATGGAACGAAGATTTGGTTAAAAGAAAAGTCGAAACTAGGACGAAAAGGAACTGTTAACGAGGGAGCTATATGGCCCATACATATGTCAATACCATTCTTATAATTGACTGATCGCTATTTGTCGGGCAAGTGTTTAACTCGCGACAGGATGACTCCTAAATTTTGATCCATAGGCGGTTTTGGGGGAGGGGATTTCAGGAACTCCCATTGGTCAATGTCTGACATCTGATTTTAGGGGGAGAGATGATTGGTCAGCTGACCAGCGAGTCACCATTAATTTGTAGGGTTCAGAATTCAGGATGCCGGCTAAAGTGAGACATAGTGTCGATCCTTTACTAAGTTGCTTAATTGTTAAAGCAGTGTTCCTATTCCCGATTCCGTTTACGGGGCACAGTATTTCGGATTTGCGTTGGCCATTGGCGGCAGCTCACGAGTGATAAGACAGTTACCCATCAAACGAGGAACCCCGGACAACAATCAGAGAAAATGAGGTAGGTCCAGCTCACACTATCATCATTCCTTTTGACAGTTGACGGATTATGGGGTCTGACTGATAGCCTGAATACGGGGTCTAAGTGATTCCGAAACGAATAGACATCGTCCTCTCGCGCTCTGGACACGGACCTGTCATCAGCTCTTGTTCACTTCGTTAAACCCACCCTTTGGGATCGTGCCTGGTGATTGTTCTTCTAATTTACTGAGCATTTTCAATGGCGACTCTTGATATCGCTTTGACGTTGAGTTTAACTGTAGCTGTGGTTTAGAATTTCGAGTTTATGTCTCTGTTCAACCTTTTCTAGTTGGCCCGCTAATTCATATTTAAGTTCAGTTTCACAACCCGAATTTCTAACTTTGAGATCCTGTGAAACAGAGCAAAGTCGCCGTTTCCCCTCCAGCCTCCAGCGTACTATTGAAATTAACGTTAGGACTTGGTCTGGTAAGTGAAGATAACTATTTGAAGTCTATTTTTTTCTAATTTAGGAATTTTAGCATACCTGTTAATTTGAGTTTCACATAGGCTATCTATATGATACATCGGACTTTGCCACCATAGGGCTTTGATACTTATAATGTAGGAACTTTATGAGCTTTTTAACTGGCACCCCTCCCCATATTTTATTATTCATTCACCAAGAATTCTAGGAGTAGAGACAAAATGTTCACCAAAACGGACATTGTAGATAAACATTAAACATTACACCGGGCATCATCACAACTGAGTTACCCTTAGTCACAAAGATCGACGTGAAAGCTTACACACACGGCTATTTGGAATGTTCCAAAATAAAAAGGAACCTCACTTTTTTCTTTCTTTGAAAGTTTAGATCCCTAAAACTCTGCTTGACGGGCGAGAAACGCTCACTTGTATTTGCAAATATTTTATCTAGCTCAGAATTTTAGATTGAGACATTGACGTTAGATAGACAAAACATTCTTAAGGTCCTTTGTTCTTCCTTATCTAATTATCTATATTCCGTGTAGCCACTCTTGTTAAAGTTTCGGATCTCTCATTATTTCTTATAGAGGATCTCAGTTCCCTGCCCATAATTCCATACACACTGCAAACGGCCTTATTCATGAAGCCCATAGTTTAATAGTGGGGATCCTAACCGTCGCGTCCCCATGGGACCAAGAAGTTTCTACACTGATAGCCTTACAAAAATTTAGAGGACCATGCAGCCGGGCCCTTCTGGTCGGGACCTCAGAGATGGTTCTCTTGCAGTTCGGTTGATGGCAGCGTTAAAAGCCAACAAAATATTTCAATCGTGACTGGCGACCCTCTGAAGGATGAAGACGCGTATGTTTCATTTGTTTATCTATCATTAACCATTAAGATTCGAAGAATCAGAATAAATTTTGTGAAGTTGAATTTCCTATTTTGTGTAAGGATTCTTGGCACATTCTGCGTCTGAAGATATGAGTTTAATAGTAAGAAACTACAACACATTACTTTAATTTTATTCCATAATCCAACTTATTTCTAGTCTGATATTAACAGTTCTTTAGTAAAACTAAGCTCCCTTTATTGTAACATAATGCTAGTTCTAGTCATCTTGTACGCCACCCATAAGAAAACCAAACCAATAAGACCTCACTAATACTGCCGCTGATATAGATCTGATCATGTCCACCGTTAGTGAAATGCAGGATGTTTACTAGCCCTCGTGGAGTAAAAAATCAGTAAATTTAGCATCTGTAAAGCACAATGTGGAATATTAATATTTGAGTTGTAAGACCCGCCTCTAAGTTCGTACCATTGCGGTTGCTACCGCAAAAAGACGGTGTGCAGTTCTGCAGTACAGTCACGCGTTTGTGGCTGTAGTCATTACGAAACGGCTAACTTTCAGATAATTCAGCAAAGGAGATCGCAACATCTGGTGAAGAAAAGTGTAGCCGGTGAGGCCCGGCCGATGACTGACAAAGCAGTAGGTCTCACAGAACCCGTACTGACGGAGTCTGGTTCGTTGTAATTCTAAGATCCCTGCCACAAAGCTAATGTTTAGATGGTCGGGGATGATTCCTCCGCTCTACCCTCATCGGCCCGGTGGTTGTGCGGGGCGACCCACTAAGTAAATGTTTCACCATGGCAACAAAAACAGGCAAATTCATAACTCAAAATTGACACTTAAGTCGTTACATGTTGTTAGGGTGCTGCCTGAGAGCATATTTCGAGGAGTGCGATCAGGGTCAGGTCGGTCGGGGACGCGGGTGGTACGTTAATGGCGGGTTGAGTTAGCCCAGGAGGCCTGGAACCGGCCTAGTCAGATCCACCACTAGCACCTGCTGTCTATACCGCTGGTTCTCCCTCTCTCTCTAGTCCTGCAACTCACTTCGGGGGTTAGGAGCCTCGTCACACGTTTGTCGGCCAAAATCAAACAAGAAAGGACCTGCTATTGCTGGTTTCAAATGTTGCGAGCCCTAAATTACTACCCTAATTTGATTCAGAGATGACCAGAGTGGGGCTTTGAGGCGCTTTCTCCTCAATCTCTGAAAATTTTAGGCTATTTTTGTCAAAATTTCCCTGAAGTGAGCTAATGATGTGTGGAAAATTGGGAATGTCAAAGCGGGGTGTACAGGCACGTGCAAAGTACCAAAACGTAGTAATTTGATAGAAGAGAAGGGGTAACAAGGCATCGACCCATGACGTTCTGTAGCCTGCAAGTCTAATCTCCGATAAGGCGTTTTGAGAGAATGTTCCGATTGGTGTCACGTGACACTGTCCAAGTCACGTGACCCACAACATGAGTGACACTCGGTCCAGATCCGCAGCGCTCTCTGGTCTAAGCTGTACCAGTCTAATTAGGAGGGTCCGGTGGTCTGTACCCCTAAAGAAAAAGATATGATTATATCGAAGTGAGGTGAGTATGTACCACTCTGCCCCTGTCCTAGTCCGGGACCGTGACAGCCGTCCACTAGGACAGCTATCCTTCCTGGCCAGCTTCACCCTCTATGCTAATAATATGAACAAGGCTTGCAGGTAAGCGTTAGAAGCTTGAATATATTCTCTAATTACCTTACCACCGTAAGCCTCATCGCAGATCAAATTATTTTGGGTAGTTTAATGAATTGACGTGCTGTAGAGCACGCTTTTAAGCTCGGTCCAGAGAGGGCTCCTTTAAACAATCATTATCCCGCAGTAATTGTAAAACAGCTAGGTATCTGGTTACAATAAACTATATGAATAATTAGGATGGTCACTGGGACGCGGCCCCGGTCTGACCGCCCTAAATTTCTACTGTCACGTGACAATTGGTACTATCTCTAAATACGCGGCCCACGTGACACCTACTGTTTTCATTCCAACTGCAAGTCATAGACCCAGCCCGTCAGAATGTTAGCTTTGTTTTTGTGGAAAGTGGCAGATGAAGGAAGCTGTGATGAGCTCCAGCACCAGGAGGCAGAGCGACCCCTCAGTTCGTGAGGGCCTCCTCTCTCTCTCTCTGTCCCGAACTCCGCGTTAGCTGGCAGATCTCGGTCTGCACGTCCTCCTGTTACGTCGGGCCCCTTTGCTCTTCAGCTCACCGCCCCCGTGTAACCCCTAAACAGCTATTCTACTGAGCTGGGGTCATTAGTTTTCTTTATTAACAAGGCGTTTTTCAATATAGTGGTCAAATTCTAAGCCTACAGTTCTAGTGACACATGATTAGTCCAGAGAGCGCCAGTACTGCGAGTAGCCGCTCTCTGCCGCGCGACCTGCCGCTCTTACTTCTAGACTTGCTGCCTAACTTTTGTGCTGATATAAATCTTACTTCTAGCCTTGCTGCCTAACTTTTGTGCGGACATAAATCTTACTTCTAGCCTTGCTGCCTAACTTTTGTGCGGATATAAATCTTACTTCTAGCCTTGCTGCCTAACTTTTGTGCGGATAAATCTTTTGTTCCGACTTGTGTGTCCGTTTGTTACTATTTCTTGTTTTGGTATGTTGTTTAAAGGTCTCTGTTCTCCCATTAAATCACCGAGCAGTAGTCACTTGTTTACATTTGTTAAATCCAGTATTAACAGTATTAAGTTAAGGTAGCTTCTAGAAGTTTTTGAACCTTATAGGTATTAGTGAAAGTTAGGTAGTTACTTAGTTGAATGAGTAATAGCTACTACGGAATGTCGTTCGAAAGCCCCCACCTGTTTCCAGCCTAGTCATGTACTCTGGTGTTTTATTGAAATCGGTGCCTGCTCAAACATGGCACGGTTCATCAGATCCTGAGGAATGTCTGGGTCTCACATGCTACTCAATTCAGCAAGGTCAGTCATGTGTACGATATACTCGGCTTCCAACTTTCAAAGTTAAACTTGACTGCAATTGCCCATGAAAAGCCGGGCAGGGGAGAAAGCCGTACCCTAAATGTTGCTGCTCCAAGTTCAGACTCAAATAAGGATGCATGGCCGGCGGGGAAGAATCGCGGAGAAATTGAAAGTTTCTTTAGCTAATAGACAGTGTAAAGAAGGGTAGAAAAGTTATCGCAACTTGGGCGGAGTTGGGTTTTTTCTACAACAAGGATGATATTACGAAAACTAGCCATCTGTTTTGTAAATTGAAATTCAAGCCCCGAAAAAAGGAGGATGAAAATAAGGTTACAATTCGGGGCAGTTAAGGTCGGCATGATTTACGTTATCTTATTTTGTTTGTCGGCGTTTTTAGAACTTGGGACATGTATTTAATGAATAAGTATAAGTATAACGACAAGATTCTTATCATATTCATAAACGTAGGGAGAAGTAGAATTTGATGACGGAACGTTGATAAATCTTTAAATTTGGTTGATATTAATGTACATGTTGGAATTCTGACGGCACAGCAGTCGGCACGAGAGGAAAAGTAAAGCTTTTAAACTTTATCAGTTAATCTGAGCTGGGAATTACAATATTTTCTAGGAATAAAATTTATAAAAAAGTATAATCATAGTGCGAGAAACTAGAACTGAAACTTTTGATCAACGAACGCTACTATGGAAATCGTGTTCTACTATAAATAGTGACGGCTACGAATAATTAGACCAATGACCATTACCTCTCGGGTAGGCTTGACATATATTTTAAGTTTTACAAGATATTTTTGATGTTGAAGACACACAAACAATTTCCAGGAAAAACACATAGCCCACCTAAATACCTTTGTCGCAACAGCTAAACTATAAAGACTTTTTTAGATATCCCAACGCTTACACTTTAAGTTATGTTATAGAGCAATCATCCAACAATACTCAAACCAGAATTCACGTAGTAATAGCAAATATTTCTTTGACATCTAGTTACAAAAGTTTGAGTTTCACAATCACATGCTGTGTCATTTAAGAACATTGTTCATTTGTTATTGGACATTTCCAAAACCTATCCACATGTAAATCTTCTCCGAACTGTAAAAACTTACTACCACTACCAGCACAACTGATGACCTTAAACCATGCTCAATTAAATTTCGGAGTTTACGAGAACAACTTCATCGATGACACGTTGCCCGCACGACACATGGAAACTTTAAAAGATCAACTCCTCCAATGAGCCGGTATCTCTTCCTTTTAGCTCGGAAACTAAGAAGAGTTTAAATGTGGCAAGTGCAAGTCGGAGCCTGGTAGATCTGCCTAGCTGAGAGAGAGAGAGAGAGAGAGAGAGAGAGAGAGAGAGAGAGAGAGAGAGAGAGAGAGAGAGAGAGAGAGAGAGAGAGAGAGAGAGAGAG
>JH155387.1:23041-45224 GCA_000226015.1 Mnemiopsis leidyi | reverse complement strand
AGAGAGAGAGAGAGAGAGAGAGAGAGAGAGAGAGAGAGAGAGAGAGAGAGAGAGAGAGAGAGAGAGAGAGAGAGAGAGAGAGGGAGAGAGAGAGGGGAGAGAGGAGGAAGGGAGGGGGTTCACGTTGTTGCTGACATGGACACCCCAGAGTATGACATTTCTGAGGGTGAGATAGCGGAGCTGGGTCGGTGTAAACGAGTATGACCGGACCCAACTGTAGATCCTACCTCAGGTCGTACCGCCAGGTCAGACCAGGGACCGCGTGGCGCGGACCTTCTCTCACAATTAGTTAATAGCGGGTTATTAGATTGTAAACTGCTCCTTATTGTCCATCACATCGTAGTTTTTGATCTAATATTTGTAATTTTGATGGGCTTATCACACAATTGATATGCTATATGTTTGCGTGAGTGTGGAAACTTGTGCGCAGCCCTGTCTCCATGACACGGTCCAAGTCCTAACACTCACGCAACCCCCCTCGTTCTATTTCACTACCGCACAAAGATCGGCCCACCAGCCCGGTTATTAGTGGCCTCTAGCCCCACTTGTTTGCCGTTGTTTACCTTCGTTGAGCCGATTTCTAAGAGAACCTACTGCTCGTTACGTGCCGTGAGAGGGAGGCGGTCTGACATTCGATAAGGGTAGCTGCAAAGACACGGACCAGTGACTAATGGACCGGAGAGGCACTGTACTGCTTCAAGTTGGCGGTCCACGCACGGCTTGCTACCCACACCGCTCAGCCTCCCCTCCCGTACTACTACACGACAAACTTGTATTGCATTAATGATCTGCTATTATTCAAATGAAGCCCATGATCAACACCTCTAACGTTAATCTAGCGTGTTGACATTTGATGGTCAGAATTCTAAATTCTTGCTTTCTAAACCCCAAACTCGACCTTTGACATCCGACTGTGGACCCGGCTCGTTATTTAGTTTCAAATAGTTCGGTCGGCGGCTGACTAACAGCTTATCATACTGTCTCTCTTGTTCGACAGTCGTTATAAAGTTCGCTTAATACTTGTAAAGTTGCCCACTTTTATTTAATCCCGACACAAAATTAACATTAAAGCAGCAAGAGAGAGGGATTAAGATACCAACTAAAAGGGAGACTAGGCAGCCAAGATGTGCAGAATGCAAGGATTGTATGAAACTGTCGGACCCAAAAATCAGGGAGTAGCTCATTGGTCCAGGAGAGATCTGGGAGATTAGCCGTACTGCCATTATCTGCGAACAAAGACAGAAAGTAGAAACAGTCCTGGAACTTTGTTACAGAGCTCTGACATTTAGGAGGTTTCTAAGCGAGTCTATCAGCTATAACTACCCATGTAATCGTGAGGAAGGAATGATCTGGTCGCACCATTCCGACCGCTCACTCCCGCAGTGCCGACAGTTCAGTAGTTCTCTAGCTAAGACACCCACCCGCCTTGTTAACCCTGGTCCACTGGGACATTGCCCGGCTCAGTAAGGCTCAATCACCTCCAGCTGCTCCATAGCAATTAGAGGTGACACTACCCCGGACCAAGGACCCGACTCAGCAAAGAAGGCGCCCGGCAGGTCGCTCTAATGCACACTGGGTCTGCTCGTCCAACGCGCTACCAACTACTCTGAAACCTTCCCTTTCTCGCCCTTCTTGTCCGGCCCAAATTACTGGCCTATCGTCTTCTGCAAGTTGGATGAAAATAATTCCACCGGCTGACAAAAAGGATCTAGCCGGTGATAATAACAGGGTTTTTAGGGCGTGTTTTGGTAAAATAGGTAGGACTGCTAGCCGTTCTTATCATTGCTTTCATATTTACTCGGAAATGCGGGTCGCCCCATGCCGCGAATCTACATTTGAGCTTTTTGGAAAACTTGGTATTTAGTTTCAATTTCCCAGCATTGGAGGTCTAGAGCCGTGTGCTAACCAAGCATTTTACTGGTACACGCAACTCGCGACCTACACGTCAATTTAAAATTGTTGTCATGCTTTAAATTCTAGCCTGATAAGTCTCAGACAGGAAAGTTGACTGACGCGTTTTCCAGAAATCAGGGATCTGATAACTGTTTTACACTTGCTCCCGTTCTATTTCTAAATACTACAGTCTGATGTTTCTCTTTAATCAGTCCTCAGAAAGGGACTACAGCCTCACTGAAAATGCGGTCCTATGAACTGCTGACTATTCCTACACAAACGTCCTAATACTCCTTAAAGGGGAGGACAGAAATTTAAAATGGTGAGAGAAACCCCAACTAGAGCTAGAGTATCTGATGAAAGGTACTCAGTCTAGCGTCAAACCCTGGTTCAGGTTTTAGGTCCCCATTCTCATGTTCGGTACTCTATCTAAAACCTTGCTCGGTCTAAAAGCTAGTTAAAGTTGCACGCTACTGTCTTTGTTTTTCAGAGATATAATGTTTCGCCAAAAATAAAATTTGTTTTATAGTGACGACGCACAAGCTACAACCCGGGAAATGTCATTAGTATGAGATCGATCGCGGTGTCGAACTGCGCCAGATAGATTGTGTTAAAAACACAGAGTCGCTGAACGATTTGCAATGGGAACGATCAAGAAATTAGCTTTGCTGCTTTGAGATGATCATCAAATCTGACTTACTTTTAATTTTTGCAAAATCTTAAAGTCGATCGTTCAATAAACAGAAATATTTTATGCATTCGCCAAATATCGTTGTCATCGAATAACACGGACACCTCCCAGCCTTTTTCTCCAAACAATGCACCCTTAATAAACGGAATTATACTCAATAGATTAATGATAAACTTAGTTAGCATTATTGAATTAAGTAGAGACTTTCACGGAGTTACCAGGCCACGAGTGGTCAGATTGTACCCCGTGACACAGGATAGACCACCTAACGGAAGCGCAGAACGAAGGGAGCTCCTTTGAGGAGGCGGCCCAGCATCCCCGTGCACTACGGATCTCATACCACCCAAAAAAGTAGGCAGCAGTGATAATGAGTCAAAAGACTCAAAGAGAAGTGAATCGCCGAGTGCATGGCTATTCAATGTGGGCTGCCCTTCTGGCCGCATACATCATGTAACGTGGTTTGTGTTGCGTCAACCTTTATGTCATTTTCGTTGTCTTGAGTTTGGTTGCGCGGCTCTCGGTTTACAGCTTTGAAGAAAATTTCTAGTTTACAAGATCAGTTTCTAGTTTACAAGATCAGTTTCTAGTTTACAAGATCAGTTTAGTCCAATAGTTCAACTTCAATCTTACGTCTTGGTAGTTGGTGGAGAAATTCCCGTTTTTTCGTATTCAGTCGTTTTTATAGTAGTTTTATAGGTAGTAGCATTAAAGCGCACATATTAAAGGGAATTTTTTTAAGCCACAGGTTCTGATAGATGATTCCGATAGGAGCTGAAAGTGAAATTTTCAAAATCGAATTTGATTATCGCTAAGGAATTCACGGCCTCCTGCCGTGATTTAGAATTCTTATTGAACTTGAAGGCTCGTGAACCGATAAGTAAAGATTTACTTTGACGAGCAGGTCCACTGTTCCAGGCACAGACCTTTGCACAGAATCTTATCGTAAACATAGCTTTCAGTTCAACTCGCTTTTAAAATGCATTCCCATCGAGGATCAGAGAAAATTAAGGGACATAGGGGGTTAAATATTGATAATGAATTAAAAATATGACACCCTGGTCACAATGAAAATACAGACTGAGCTAGAGAGAAAGTCTGGTACTTATGAGACTCAGCTTATCTGTGCTGACCAGGCTGAACTTTGTTAAAACTAAATCGAATTATCGTGGGTTGGTGGCAGTGCCTATCTACTCCGCTTAACAATTATGATTTTGTTATATCGAATAAGGCTCTCAATAAAGTAATAATGATTTTAGCGATAGGGAGGCTATCTTGTTAATGACATTGTTATTCAATTATTACAGATTTGAATTGTCTTCTTTCGGCAGGCTTCTCCTGCTCGCTCATAACACCACAGCCTCACGTTCATATCATTAAATTTCCGGCAGTTCAGTTAGAACTTGAAACTTTTGAACTAGGTCAGACTAGCCTGTGTTATAATGACTTTTCATCGACGGGGTCCAATGTCCGATGTGTTAAAATAGGTCCACAATAACCTGATCCGTATCCACTGCACCATTCGATTTAGGGCTGTCTGTACACGTCCGGCCTGTACACAGATGGAGGGCTGTCTTTTTTGTACACGTTCTAGACTCGCAACTTGTACACGTGCTTGACACTCGATTTTAAACTTCTCTCTGACTCTCACTATTGGTGGGCTAACTGCGACTGACCAGTGTTTTATACCCTATTCTATCTAAACTGCTTTCTGCTTCAGTTCTATAAGTTTCTAACTCTCTTTTATTTCGTTTCTCTAGGACTGTCCTGCATGTTAAGTGTTTCTGGATTTATGGAGCCGCTACCCAGGCTGTATCTACCCACTACAATTGATAATATTCGACACTTCTCCACACCTGTATCAATGGCAAGTGAGTACATCTTCTTTTTCGGCTTAATTCAGAACTTTCGGGATTAATCTTTTAAATTTCTGTCTATTTGTTTGGACTTTGGAGTCTTGAAATATAGTTGGAGTTCCAATCGTGCCGGAATGATGGAACTGGGGGTGGTTGCCATCGCTACTAATTGAACGGCACCTGTCAAGCTAGCCTAGCGGATCCTGTCGAGTTGTCTGGTGAACTCCGGCCCCGAGTGGCGTGGAAAGTATGTGCTGATATGAAACAATTATCGGAGGTCGCGGAGACCTTGCACTGTTTTAACAATAAGACACGATAGTTAGGACATGATGTGTTGAGTTCCTCTTGCCTATTCGAGTATGACTTCCCCAGAATTACAAAAGAAAGCACTGGACTTTGCGTGTCAAGTACGTCCTTGTCTGGATTCAGCTTCTTTAAACAGTTCTCTTGATCAGCTTATACTTGGTTTGTTCCGTCTGCCATGCTCCTACAGTCGGCCCTCAGCGGCATATTGTCAGGGTCACGAGACCTCTCTCTTTCAGACACAGGAACGCCGGAGAAGAGACTGCAGTCGAAAAGAGGGGGAGATTCATCGCCGTCCTCCCCTGCTTCGCACGCATCCCGCATGTCAGGTAGGCGGGATTCAGATGTTTTCAGGTTTTTAGGTCAGGTAGGAAGAGATTCAGATGTTTCAGGCTTTTTGTCGGGAAGGAAGGATTCAGATGTTTCCTGGTTTTCATGTCAGGTAGGCAGGATTCATATGTTTTCTGGTTTTATGTCAGGTAGGCAAAAATTCAAATGTTGGCCAGTTTTATGCCGTTTTGACGAAAGCTCAAGTCGTCTCGCTTGATTAAGGCCGTTAGATGTTTTCTTGCAACCATTGACTGATTCAAGCCGCCAAGACAAGAATTTTCAATTATCTAGAAGTGACTGTTTTAACATACTGCCGAGAGGAGATTTAGAGACTTTTAAAAAATGGCAATTGTTTCCAATTAACCGGCTACCACTGCACCTACGCAGGACGCAAGTGTGTGTTATGAACAAACCGATTGCACTCCTAAGCGTTCCCCTCGTCTGTTTAACCGCTAGTCGGTTCTAGTTCGCTGCTTCCCGGAATGCGGCGCGTATATGTTGCAGTTTAACAGTAACCTTTACCCACTACAGGTTCTAGTCCACTAAGCACGACGATGGTGACACCGCCTTCCTTCAGTAGCAGCTCTTTCAGTGAGATGGGATGCTCCGATATAGGTACGGTTTCTTCCAGACCTCGGCCTCCCTTTTTGTAGGGGTGGAATGTTTTTAAAATACCCAAAAATTAGAGTCCAGTCGATTCTGGGGTTGTTATTCTTCTAGAGCATAATTACTTCACGGTACATGAGTTTTGGTGCCTATGGCTTCGTTAATCAACGTGGGTCGATGTAGGACAATATAAGTGTTAAAAGTGCTGCGTCACCAGTGCCATGGGTATAAAAACAGACTGGTGTCATTAGGCTGGCGACTGGTACAGCGGCCCACTCTGGGATGCCCAGTAAATGTAACCAGTATCTCGGTTGAGATGGTCGGGAAGGTAGCGGCTAGCGCACTGCCTAGCTCCCTTTATCATCCTGCCTCTCGGCCGGAAGTCTAAGCCGTACAAACCATGAAGAAGGGAATAGAGAGGGAGATAAGGGGTCGTGGCACTCGGTGAGCTGTCTGCCGGGTAGACGTAACCAACAGCTAATGAGCTGGTGTGAACGACCTGCCTGCCCAAGTAGGGAAATCCTCCCCCGGTTGGGATCCTGGGACCGGCTGTAACTCCACATTCCTCTCAGGGAGGTGCCAGGATGGACGAGAAATCAGATTCAACTTCCTTTCCAATAAAGGATTTCAGGTGATTTACTTAAACTATTTTAATGGAGAAGTAGAGCAAGAAGTCATGATTTCTCGCAAAGTATATTTACGTTTAGTTACAGTCCAAATCCCGTTAGACGTTGACTTTCGAGTTCGATTTCGGGAATGTGAATGATGGGAAATTGCAAATTTGATCAAAATTCAGGGCTTTAGGGATATTTTTCGAGCTCTTATCACTCCATTAATCTCGACTGTAAGCACGGAGCACCTCAAAACTTACATATCTAAACCAGCAATTGTCAAATCAAGAGATTAGGCTGCTGCTATAAAGAAAAGAGTTTAATTATTAAGCATGATTGCTAGATAGATATCGTGATATCCTCTTCCCCAGATAAATCGGCCAAACGGGTTCGTCCTAGTTGGAGCAAGATCACCGCAGTTAGGAGCGACAACTCTTTTAGCAGTGGTGGACAGATCTTATCTTCCTGATGAAGAGGGCAGAGCGTCTCAGGTAAGATTGTGGGACGGAGGGAAGGGGAGGGCATTTCTGGTATCACTAAAAATATGGAGTATAGTTTATAAGCTAAAGTTTGACTTTAAGATTTTATCTGTAAGACTATGAGGCCTCAGTTTATCAAGATCTATGATCTATATTCATAATTCACTAAGCATTATCAAGCTCAAGCGCAATGCCCCCTATGTTTAATTCAAGTCAGCACGCCTTCATCCTAGCAGAGCCCCAAAATTCCAGGTCAGCGGGGCTCAATAAAAAGCTCATGCTTCCATCTCTACCACATAAAACGCTCTGTCACGTGGCTATACCGTGATTTGACACGAATCTTAAACATAGCACGCGCTCTTAGTAGGTGATTCAAGAAAGTACAAACAAACTTGTTAAACACAAGTACTTGATCTCGTCAAAGTTGCCTGATTAAGAAACTCCTAAATTTAGTGCGGCGGTCATTGACCCTTGAAGAGGGGTAGGTCCAAGTCTGGTTGGACAACTGAAATTGCAGTTCTGAGGCCGGGTTAGTGCTGCTAGACATGTTGTATGGACTCAGAGACGTACCCAACAACGTATAATACTTCAGAGGCTTGTGTGGGTACTATCTCCTTCAAAGGCGTGCTTACTGCTTGCGTGTGTACAGTCTTTTATTGGCCCGTGTAGCCATTTATCAGCTTCCCAATTAGTAAGTTAGTAGAATACGCGACACATGGTTATGACCTTGAGGGTCACCAGCAAACGGAAACGTCTCGCTAAATAGGAATCGGTGTTGTGACACCAGATGTTGGGATAAATAGGGCTGGTTAATTGACTGTCATCTTTCAGGGTTTCGTTGGAGACTGCGTCGGGTGCGGCAGGCGGTTCCGGTTTTTCACGGAATTTTCACATCACATTAATCTAAAACTAGCGACACAACCTAAAAAACAGAAACATCTGAAGTACTACATAGAAACGACGAGCAATGGGGAACTTATACGAGGAAAACCGTTAGGCTGGAAAGGTAGTTCTTGTAGAACTGTAAAACGAAACATTCGCTGTGAGAATTCTCCTTTTTAATAACCCGTACTTTTTGGTACAGTTAGGTATCCCATTCCGAGAAACAAATATCATGGTGTAGTCAAATCAATCTTGCTAAGTTTTTACAACTTAGCAACAGCCATGCCTCCAAATCAAATACTGACATCACCTATTTCCCTACTTCACCACACTGCCTCCCCAGTTCTACCGGAGACACGGAGACGGTCACGAGCAAGCAGTTTCCTGGACATCCTCCCGGGCTCTCCCAGCGTGTTCGGACCTCATCTTAGTGTTCCTTGTCTCCAGATCTCCCTTCCGACACAGGTACGTCTTCACTTACACTCCCTAAATACAATCAGTTTCCTTGTTAGCTGTTGTAAGGGCACCAAAATATTTCCACGCTATCTAGAGTGTAGAGATGAAGGTGCCGTTAATTGGCGGACCTGATGGTGGGTATGGATCTAGTTGTAGTGACCTCCTGGGTCGAACCGGCTGACTAGCTAACGAGCCGGCTGGTATTTCCACGTCTCGGTGAATCTACCGGGGCCAGGATGGTGCACCTTAACTGCGGTAACTTAGGAGTGCGTTTAAAAGTGCCACGTAGTACTCCTTGAGCTGACCACCTCTCTCTCTTACAGCTGCCCCAAAGTACTGTGTACTCCTCCTTCGGACTCCCACCACCTTCAAAGAAAATCTGCTGGGAAGGATTAGACCCCGGGGAAAGTTAGTAGTTAGTTGATTTATATATGAGTTGCGATATTTTGAGCTGGGGAGAAAATCGCTAGACTTTTCGGCAGGCAGAGCATTACTTTGAAACACATGCCAGTCCTGTCACCACCTGTCACAACTCGGTTGAGCAATGATCGTCCTGGGAGCTGATCCAGGAATTTCTATATTTCAGTGTCCACACCGTCCATCCTGCCGGATCCAATCAAACACAACACACCAACCGACATAGCTCTTCCAATCATCATGGTCTGTCAGAAAGACATACCCGTACTTTCTAATACTTCCAAAATGTTACCAGTCTGTCTGCTCTTACAAGGGACTTTCGTGTACGACGGAGGTAATCAATGTTAGACTGTACTTGATAATCACATGACCTTCACATTGTGATAAATAAGAAATGACATGTTTGATTTCCCACAAATATCGAAAAAAAAACCTCCAACAAAAACCCCTCCAGGTCTCGAACGAACAAGCGTGTATAACATGCAATCGCCCCACTTACCCACCCTACTAGCTATTCACTACTTTGCATCCCTTCTCCCCGACACCCCTATACGGCGAGAGGACGCCGACGCGTTCATCGACTCCGCGACGCGCGAGCTCAACTCCAACGTTACGGCAGATCTAGCGCTGCGCGGGGACACCTACTCTCAGTCCCAGATAGCCAGCTTAGCTAGACTCGTCAGCTCGTGTTCTAACGGGAAACTGGACGTGACTTTTTGTAGCAACCTTACAGAGGGTATCGACTTAGCTTATAATAACATCAAGAGTAAAAAACAGACTGACGAGAGTAGGATACCAGTCTTCACTTTTGTTATACAGGTAGGAAAAGTACATTGTCATATTGAACAGTTTTTATTAGCTGATTTGAACCTCATCAAGGGTTCAATTAGAAGAAAAAATGTCTACTAAATCGTGTTGCTGTAAAAGTTATACGCCGAATTTAGCTCAAAAAACAGGACCAATTATAATAATTCAGATTAGTATAATTATAAATACATAAATCATAGTATAACACGTGCTATTAGGAGCATAAACTCAAAAAAACTGACTACCAATGAACAACCTAACTAAAGTCCGACCAGCATATTTACCACGTTGTTCTCTTAGAACGAGAAGTTTTGGCAGCCCGAGTTCGTGGTGATAGTAAGCGGTCCCGGTCACCTGTGTTCCCTGGTTTGGTCGGTAGGAGACGAACTGGCGGAGGATGACGATCTCTCTGGTATGACTTCAGTTTGAAGTAATCTTAAATAAATCTCCGTGTGGCGACCCTTAAATTATAATTCCGACCTAATTGAAATTCCTCAGATATATTGTCGACTAATGACGTCATCAGCTGTGCTTATGACGTCATCGGCTGTTCTCATGACGTCACCACTGCCCCCAACAGATGAAGAAGAGGAGATGGAGGAGGAGATAGATGTGGTTCAGGAGAGCAGGAAGGACATCAAGGCTACCTGCTCCTCCCCTCTCAGTGTCTCTTTTGGAAACGCCGACGAACTCTTGCTAATGTTAAAGCAGTTCAGATCCGGGTAGGTTAATATACCAAGTCCTCTGACACGAAAAATATTCTCCTCATTTAACTATATTCATAAATATTTTACAATCTTCTTTTGCGTAATTAATAACATATCTTAAATTTCCCAAAGAAGCTGTTTCACAGCTCATTGTGCCACAAAGACAAACTGCAAAGGTAGTGCTTACTGCGAACTGCCCCTTACATCTGTAGAGCAGCTAAGCTGATCCCTCATATCTTTAGAGCAGCTAACTGATCCCTCATATCTGTAGAGCAGTTAGCTGATCCCTGAAATCTGTAGAGCAGTTAGCTGATCCCTGAAATCTGTAGAGCAGTTAGCTGATCCCTCATATCTGTAGAGCAGCTAACTGATCCCTGAAATCTGTAGAGTAGTTAGCTGATCCCTGAAATCTGTAGAGCAGTTAGCTGATCCCTAAAATCTGTAGAGCAGCTAACTGATTTCCCCCTTCTCAGGCTAGGAGGAAAGTACCAGTCCCCCTTCAAGAGTGCCCACCAAGTGATGAAGAAGGAAGCGATAGTTAACCTGATGCCAGAACTGTCCGTTATCGTCGACACTATCGTGCTGTGTTCCCTCAGGTAAGCCTTATGTCTACGTGTTAATCTGTAAATACAGTTACCACGGTCGACAGATTTTCTATACCCTCCAAGTACAGGTTTTAAAGTAGCTCGCTCTCTCCATCTATAGCTTTGTCGGCATAACTATCAGCACTGAATTTCGGTCAAGAATTTGCCCGTTTTCAGACTTACTCTGAAAGGATTTATTAGAATTCCCCTGTTATTGTAGAGAATCCCCCTTGGTTCAGAACTTTCAATGATCTATATGCTACCCGTGTTCAGGAACGTCACGGCCGAGCAAATCCAGGTCGGGGAGCAGCTATTTTCTACTTTCAGAGCGATTGGAAACAAATCGTCCAATCTGGACCTCTCTCAGTTCACCAAGGTGAGGAAATGTTGTCAGTCAAGCCACTTCAATCGAAAATAATTCAATTGATGGATTTATTGACAAATTCGTGCCTTGTGATAAGATAATGGGCGGTCCAAGTCTTTAATTTGATTTTAATTAAACCGTTCGAAGAAAGAATTAAATGGCCAATAGGATAAGTCCAAAGCCTAAGATTAATCATACCTATCAAATCGCAATCTAAGTGAGTCAAGTCTTTCTGCAACAGAATCTTTGCACATCGCTGACATCACGGCAGAATTAAATTAGAATGTGACAAACAAGATAAAATTGCGTGGGTGTCGGTACCACCAACAACATACTTTATCGTTACCGGATACACCGCATTTCTACCTCCAGATCGTCACAACAGGGTAGCATGACGCTAGTGACACAAGAACGTTGTTAAAATGACGTTAGAAAACGCCAAAACAGCGTTACATTTCCGCTACACAACGTAAAAACTAACGACCTACATTTGCAGATTAACGTTGGATTCATCACCGCCCCATTCTACTCGAGCTACGTACAGACGGTGGAGCGAGTGTTGCACTCGGAACTCCTCCAGGCACTCTCGATAGAGGACGCTCCCGACTTCGCCACGGTCGAGCAGTATGTTTTCAAAAGTATGTGACACCGACACCGCCAGTCGAGCGTGGCATTATAAATAACTTGCTTTCTTTTCGATAATGAATAACTTACATGCGTTATGACTTTATGGGAAGCATCCTAAATGTGACCCTGGAAACATGTGGACTTCTAAAGGGAGTTGGAATTTCTGCAAGCCAGATAAGTCTAGAGGCGACTGTCTTGTTGGGGTGTTCACGGGTTGGACCATCTTACAGGTGACAGCGACCAGAGTGATAAGTTTGAGAAGTTTCTAGAAAAGGCAGAGCAAGCAAAGAACACGCTCTGTATTCTCGTGCACGACGACGCTCATATCCAGACTAACGGTCGGTTATTGCTTAGTTTGGGAACACTAATAATTTAACCATGCAAATCGCAGAAAATATTACAATTTACACTGCTGTAGTAACGTCTACTCGGACTTTTCTTTTTCAAAGCAGGATCATTGCATTAAATGTCAGGCCTTTGCTTGTTACCATATCATGTAATTTAAAATTCCCTTAAGTAACAACTTAAAAAACTCATTAAACCGTTTATCCTAAATGGACCTAAACCTAGAATCCTAAAAGTTAACAACCAATATCCTACAGATGGAACAGGGCAGGAGTGGGTGAACAACAAGCGAGTTCTACAAGCCCAGAACATCATAGTAGTCCAAGTAACAGCTACACCTTACTGTCTACAGTCCATAGCTAGCATGATCTCCATGGACCTCCCTCTCAAGAACGAAGTGTACTGGTCTACCATTCCTGAACAGTACTGTGGTCTCGAGGTATGTCATAGTGGGTCTGTTGTTGGAATGTGAGAAAGTAGGTTGGGAGGTTCTGAATCAGACGCTTCCTTTCTCACGATACTTCAGTTGCAGATTTACTGCCCGCTGCCCACAAACTAGACAATTTCTGCCTCAATAATCTTAGATAAGGCCTGAGATACAGCGATTGATGTCAACTTCAGGGCTAATATAATGATAAAAGACGGACCAACTTAATTAACTTATCGTTTTAAGTAATTTTCTCCCAGTTTTACAAGAACAGTCGAGATGATGTAGCCCAGTCACCGCTGATACGTGCGGACGCTACTTTCGATAGGATGGTCGTCAAGAAAATGATCAGGTAGGAACTATAACTATAGCTCTATAGTATAGGAACTATAGAACTATAGTAGGTCACACTATCAGTTTTATAGAAGTTCCTGGCGCTCTCTGTATTGTTTGACAATTCTGTAGCATACTGGTTTTAGAATCGTGATCCTTTTTTATCGAATGTCTTAGAAATAGGAGGAATATACTGTATGATTATCGAGATCATGACTGTTTGACGAAGGGAATGAGATGGACTTATCGCATCACGTGATAATGTATAACTAACTCTGTTTCTAAACAAACCCTCTCTCTCTCAGCGATCAGCAGTCCAAACCCGTTAGTTGTCGAGTAAACATCCTGACCAGGCACTACTCAGCAGCGATGGTGTGTGTTTGCAGTGTGAACTTTGCAGAGAGCTTCACGACAACGGAAACCATGCAGGTTAGTAGGGCCGACATCAAGTTCAGGAAAGTAGGAACATCCTGAGCTGGATAATTAACATCTACCAGCAAATTATATTACAAAAAGTATTGTATTAAGTGTTTTAACTTATAGTGGACCATGTTTAACACTGAGTTCATCGAGACCAAGCTAAGAATTAAGTTAAACTCTAAGAATCCGCTAAATATTGTCAAGTTTTCAAAATATAACGCCTACTATAAAGATTGTTCCGACATGTATTTTCAAACTCAAGTACCGCATTCTATTCCCTCTGCTAACCTCCCGACCTCCCTCAAGGTGGTACACGAGCTGATCGAGACCCCTCTCAAGAACCCCTCCGGTCATGGTGTGATGGTCGTCCTCCGCATTGCAAGCGAGAAACTCGGCCGTCTGGCACACGAGAGGCAAGTCTACCAGAAGGGCACGAAATTTGGCGAATCAGAGACAGCAGTAGTACTGATAAGGGCCACTTGGTGCCCCGTAATGGGCTTCACAAATACAATAATCTTTTATTTAGACACTAAAAGTGGGCTAATCTAGAGATAACTGTGTTTGTTAAAACTCCCATATTTTCCCAGGATATCATTGGTGCGAGACAGTTTGGGCCTGACCTATAGATTTGCAGTGATTCTAGACACAGGGAGGAATTTCTACGACATTGATGACTACTTTCTCTGGAGGCTAAGGTAGACCTCACTAAACAAACCATTCATGTCAAATTATCACACTTTCCCAGATTTCTCAATCCTGACCTGTTAACGGTCTAGGGGAATGTGAGTCTTGTCAAACAAGACCGATAACGGGCCAGAACTAGAAGTTCGCAAACACACACCGGGCCGTGAATCAGGAGTCCTGATCTCCTACCCGGCCCTGAATAAGGACTCCTGATCTCCTACCCGGCCCTGAATCATGACTCCTGATCTCCTACCCGGCCCTGAATCAGGACTCCTGATTGCTTCCCTCCATCTCTGGGCCCTCAATCACTTCCCCCACCCACATCTATCCTACCTGACCTAATTCTCCTCCCCTGATCTTTTATCCCCATCAAGAAGAACCATATCAGCAATGACCTATCCCTCCTTCTCCGACTACCCATACATCCACCTCCTGACCCCCTCCTCTCCACCAGGCACTGTCAAGAAGGAAGAAGCGAGGACTGGAGACCCTGTCGTCCAGAACATCTAGCTAACTTACCGTGTTTAGTTATCCGAACTGGAGCTATAAGATCCGGAGATACCTTCCCCTGGTGAGTTGTTCTTAGCAACTATATGACTAAACTGGTTGTCCTGTTCTTTTATAGGACAAACAATGTGAAAAACGATGTAACCAGTCTTGAAATCGGCTGTAGAATAAGATGGCTGTTTGCTTTTCGACAGTTCGTACTTAAATATGTTTGGCATAGACTTGTGCGTTATGCTATTATGTCACTACAAGACTAAGCTATGGTACACTTATACTTTACCAAAATTATTCACATTCCCAAAATTTGATGAGACCAAATTGCGCGAATGATCTAAAGGTAATTTAAATTGGACTAGTAAGACACTAGCTCTTCCGTTATCGAGCATTGCCAAGGACCGAATTACAGTAGAATTTAGTTCCCACGAAGTTCAGACTTGCGGTAGTAAATGATTGTCTTCACAGTGACAGGCTCGACATTCCTCCATCCCTCCAGCTCCTTTGTCCCTGATATTCAACTTGCCAAAAATGTAGCTCGCACGGTGATGAGAGGGATGAAGCAGTTTCAAGTTTTCAGTGTCGTGCATTTGAACGGTCGCTAAGTTGCGGTTAATCCTCCGTCATGCTCCGAGATCGGAGGACTAATTCTGTGTAAATATAAACGTGGTAGACTGAGTTAGGCGCGATTTCATCAAAAAGTCGAGCCGATGACAAGAAGTTTGAGTTTAGGAGCATTACCAAATTACATATACAGTTAGGGATCGTCAACTATCAAAATTTGAGATTCATTTGAGCTGGCCGACTCATTAACTCTAGATTCGTGTCTATCAGTCATATAGCACTCGCAAGGACGCACAAATTTATTGCTCCTCAAACTTCAAAATTAGCAGAGGAGCGCTAGTCTGTTAGCAGAACTCGGCTATTTAGGTCAGGAGGGCCGTCCCCGATCTTAAAAGATGTTGTAAAACTGGTTACAGTCCACCAAGAGGAGTAACCGCTCTTCCACTAATATTGCTCTAACTATCTGGTCATGTGACTTCAACGTTCCCTCAGATACTGATCATGTGACTTTAACATTCCTCTAGTTCGATGCGGTACTACGACATGAGAGCCTTTTACACCGTGACACAAAGCAGAACCATCCT
The DNA here is from genome assembly GCA_000226015.1 of Mnemiopsis leidyi. Lineage (NCBI taxonomy): Eukaryota > Metazoa > Ctenophora > Tentaculata > Lobata > Bolinopsidae > Mnemiopsis > Mnemiopsis leidyi. The sequence goes on along the minus strand of JH155387.1, from coordinate 29,756 downwards.
GGAACAAGAGATCGGGAATCTGTACGGCTACAGTGCGCCCATGGAGGCTCTTTTCATCCGACCCAGATGTCTAGTACCCTCACAGGTAAGAGAAATTTCGACCTAGATGTCTAGTTCATTCACAGGTAAAGAATTGTCGACCTAGATGTCTAGTTCACTCACAGGTTAGAGAATTGTCGACCTAGATGTCTAGTATCCTTACAGGTAAGAGAATTGTCGACCTAGATGTCTAGTTCAGTCACAGGTAAGAGAATTGTCCACCTAGGTGTCTAGTACCCTCACAGGTAAGAGAATTGTCGACCTAGATGTCTAGTACCCTCACAGGTAAGAGAATTGTCGACCTAGATGTCTAGTACCCTCACAGGTAAGAGAATTGTCGACCTAGATGTCTAGTTCACTCACAGGTAAGAGAATTGTCGACCTAGATGTCTAGTTCACTCACAGGTAAGAGAATTGTCGACCTAGATGTCTAGTTCAAAACAGGTAAGAGAATTGTCGACCTAAATGTCTAGTACCTCACAGGTAAGAGAATTGTCGACCTAGATGTCTAGTTCACTCACAGGTAAGAGAATTGTCGACCTAGATGTCTAGTACCCTCACAGGTAAAGAATTGTCGACCTAGATGTCTAGTACCCTCCCAGGTAAGAGAATTGTCGACCTAGATATCTAGTTCACTCACAGGTAAGAGAATTGTCGATCTAGATGTCTAGTTCACTAACAGGTAAGAGAATTGTCGACCTAGATGTCTAGTACCCTCACAGGTAAAGAATTGTCGACCCAGATGTCTAGTACCCTCACAGGTAAAGAATTGTCGAGCTCGATCTCTTAAACCTTCGTAGGCTTGAACACCTTTCAAGTCGGAGCATTTAATAAATTCCAGTGTTGCTTATGTCGCAGCTATATATAAAGTCAACTTAAGACTTGACCTCATGAAAAAGGCTAAAATTAAGTCGACATGTTTAATGATATCCACCACTTTGACTCATGATAGATCAATTTTCAAATTTCAAATTTCAATGGATGGATGTAATTATCTGACCTCCAGTGGCTCAGCAAGGTCTATGCTAATTACAAAGCTATATTTTAGGTCAGATTAAGGTTAAAACTCAGAAAAAACACGTACCGCTGTCCATAAACTATTTTTTACCCTCAGGCCATGCGATAAAGGCTTCCTTGAGTGTGCTGAAAAATTGTTCGACACGCGTGCCGTGAAAATATACGAGCCACTTAAAATTAAGCGGATATTTAAATCAAACCTACCTGGCAATTGGCACTTGAGCAGCTAACTAGCGCACCTTCCGGGGCCTTAACACACAAAGGAGGAGGCTTATTTGCTGCGTGCAAGGCTCGCACCCTAAACTCCAACCCTTCGACTCCTTAATTTGACAAACCTTACCCCTTTGCCTTGTAATCTGAGCGCTGAAAAAGCGAGCCGCACTCTCCTGGTCCAATGAACAGCAAGTGAGGGGTGATGTCTGTCAACCAGTTCTCCCCTCTCTTCCGGCTGCCCATTATCGCGGAACCGCACTGTGCCCTCAGCAACCTGCTAATCAGCTCAAAGAGCAGTTAATTCGGGCAGCTAATTTTGCGACAAAAGAGTTCGGCAAATAGACATGGAGTTTGGACGGTTCGAGCCGGACGGGTTGGATCGGACCATCGTCCAACTCTAGCACTGTTACAGTTTGTAGTGCGGCAATCTGAACTGCTTCTGACACGTTTCACTGGTCGTTGTTAATATGTGGTACATGGAGGAATAATTGGACAATTTGAAAAATCAGTCCAAGTAAAACGGCACTGTTCTATCTCATTATTCTAGACTTACATAGTTGAAACTTGTGTACATGTGCAGATAAGGACTCACGATTGACACTATTAAACCGTCGGAAAAGTGAAATTTTCGAGATGATAAAACTATAATCTTATGTAATAGACTTAGAGGTACAACTAAGAGCTCTGAATAAGAAATCCAACTAATTGATCATTTATTTTACTAACAAATTGTAATCCCGTCCAGGTTTTACCGTTTTTCGAAGACAGCGACTTGCCAGGAAGGAGTCTGATTATGATCCCTCACTTGAACTGCAAGTGGTTGCAACGACAGAGACCTCTCCTGAAACCTAGCTCATCCTCTTCAGAACAATCCCGCTACTACAGGTCCGTAACTCCCTAGTAACTTCCTAGTAACTCCTTAGTAACTCCATAGTAACCGCCTAGTCCTTGGTAACTCATTAGTAACTCAAAAATAATTCACCAATTACACACCAGAAACTCCTTAGTAGCTTTATATCAACTTTCCAGTAACTTCATAGTAACCCCCCAATGACTCCTTGATAACTTTCTGGTAACCCCTAAAAAGTTTCTAGTAACCCCTGAGAAACTTCCTAGTAACTCCCCGGTTGACTTCCATTACTCTCGTCGGCATAACCCCAAAGAACCTCCAACCGTGGCCGACTCAGTATAAAACCTTAGAGTTGTTCATGCATAGGAAAATATGGCTTCGAACTTGTTCCACATTAGCAGGACGGAGAACGCCGCCGAGCTTCTAATCACTGACAGATCGGTTATTTCAGAGAATTCCTGGTGTCGCTGTCTGATATGGAAGCTCTTGACACGTCTGGAGCAACAAGATCACATCCAAGAAGAATGTTGTTGAGCGGACCCAAACAGATTGGAAAAACGGGCGCTGTGTTTCAGTTTTTGGGGCTGGTTCAACAGTTTCTCAAACAGCAACAAGAAGTCCAGGTTTTATTGCTCAGCCAACTTGTAATAACAACCGAACTTGCAAAAATGCATCTTTCTAGCGTGAAAAGTTAGTTTTCTCTCTGCATTCTGAAAAGGATGTTAAATGCGCAAGCTCAGTAAAGCCCGAACGCTTTTCATCAACTAATCAAACTTTACCCATCAGGTGCTATCGGTACGCGACCCGCGTGACTCAACGGAGGAGGCTGTCTCGGAGTTTAGGACCTGGCCAACCTACTCGACCATCAAGTCTCAGTCCATGACGACGGAACAGCGAGATTTTAGCGGGGTTACCCGGGGTGATGTGGTGAACGTGCAGTTTACACAGCTCACATCACACAGCTCATATCACTTCTGTGACACGTGCAACTCCTATCGCATGGGATCTGGTCAGCGTAACGCCTTCATCTACAAACTCAATGGGGAGGAAGTCATGTTCTTTATTCCAGACGATCATCTGAGCAAGTTCTTCATATCTGTAGATTCTCAAGGCTATCTGCAGTCGCTCGTCATATCAGATGTAGCAGACGACGGAACGATCAACTCCCCCATATTCACCCCTAGTAGGGGCAGGCACGATATCGGTGAGCCGTGACATTTGCTAGACGTACTAGCTTTTGGGGCTTTGCGCAATTTGGATACTCGGCTATTTTTTCTTAACTATGAAGTCATGATCCGTAACTATTCCATGAAGGTATTCTAGAATGTACCATATGATCGAAGATGTTTAATTTTACCACAACAAAACGTCAACTAAACTATTCTCCTGACAGCCCTGTTAAACCTGCATCACACGCTGGAAGGAGTAAGTCACACACACATCGTGGTCGTCACGAAGACCGACATGGACCTCTACATCACGAAGTGGACGAACCACATCATCATGGTCCTCCCGGAGTCCGCCGAGAGTCAGGGTTTCGGGGTGAGTACCTACTTTCCAACACACACACACACACACACACACATATATACACTCACGGCCCGGTTATATGCACGTTATAATATGCCAGTTTTAATGTGGTTTCCAAGGCAGTGTTCTCTTATATTCTAGATGTAAGTTTAGCCTAAGAAGGACAGCTGACAGTTCATTGTCCAGCGATTGACTAGTCCCATGAGGGGATGTCCTGCTGGTTGTGACAGCTCCCCACCTCCCCTCTCTCTCTCCCTCTCCCTCTCCCTCCCTCTCTTTCTCCCTTCCTCTCTTTCTCCCCTCTCTTCCCTCTCCCGGCCACACATGTCACTATTTGAACTGTGTGAAGTTTGTCCGGACACAGGGCGGACATTAGCCGAGCTAGTAAGCCAGTAGGGCGGTACATTAGCCAGGTCGGCTAGTTAGCTGCAGGACAATCCATTACCTGGCCGGTCTCTGATTGTATGGGCGAGCTGAACAGATCGTCAGTTAAACCTGTAAATTAGGTACAGCGATTAAAGGAGCAGCAGCCTGGCTCCCCGTCCCCCGCAGTCTTTAGTCCTCTCCTGTCTTTCAGCCTGCCGCCCGCACCGCCCCCACGCAACTCTCAATAACCCTCCGCCGACTACTCACACCATCAGTTTCACCCCTCCTCAATTGGCTTGGTCAGGATCGCCAATGAGGGGGTGGCACAGGATCTCCCTTGCTCCTTGCTAGCCTTGCCGATGAGCCGTGTACCAGCTGCATCTAAAGCAGTTCCTGGCCGGAAACGCTTCTGAATCTGGGATCTCGCCCTGGTGATTAACAGATGTGCCGGGTCGGGGACAGGGGCACCTTTGAGTCCATCACTCTTCTCTTTGTGGGTCTTGCAGCTATTACAATTTATGTTATTAGCTGCACTGTGAATTTTCTTTATCTAAATTGTATGACAACCCGTCGATGATGGTTCATTAGCCATGATCGCACATAGTGCCATGTGCGAATAATATTCTAATGAATTGGCAATTAGTCCTTCCTCGCAGCACCAAACCTCGCACCAACTAAGGACACCAAACTTTGAAAGCCTAACAGCCTATTACCGTTTATCTTATTATGAATTGGCTATGTGTGACAACCCCCCTAGTAACCCAGTACCCCTGTGAAGCGGTATTATCGTCAATGATATAAAATTTCAAATTTTAATTTTCCCACTTCACACAGCTGTTAAGTAGGACTAAGAACCCACTTTCCCACCAGGTATATCGGTACTGGATCAAGAAATTCGCCGAACAGAACTACCGGTATGAACAAAGTCGGAAACCGGACAGGTCGATGTGGCCGTTTGTGGCAGTGATGGAGGACAACTGTGCTACGTGGACCATGACCAAATGTGCGGCCGATAACCAGAAACTGAGGTAATCTCCCGGGATCTGTCACGTGTTTTTAACATTTAACGTAGTACAGTAGTGCTACTAGTACTACTTTGTGGTAATTCCGACAAGAGCGATTTAAAAGGACCACCCTGACTCGGCTACTTTTCTCCCGATCTAAAGAGACTGACATAGTTCCCTCTGTACAGGTCGGAGAAAGGAGTTTCGCTCTACAAGGTGCTGTGTCACATGGAGAAGACCCCCGACGTGACCAAGTACGCCGCACTCTACGCCGCCCACTGGGGCATGAACATGAAACATACCCACTGCTTCGACAGGTTCGGTCCTTCAAGTCTACGGCTATCTGGCCTGACGGCTGACATGTACTTAACGTAAAATATCCGAAGTAATTATTCCGAAAAATAGACCAAATATTTAGACCAAGAAGCTAGAAAAATATACCAAGTCTTACCTCGAGAAAATAGGGGACGTGTGCTGTCAAAGTCGATAGGCCGGCTTGACAGTTGGGAGTTAACGAGAGTGTCCACTTCAGAGGCTATACCAGCTCGCTGCAGCTCATAAACGTTGACCTGACAAAGGGGGTAGAGTTTAATAGAGACAGATACTTGAACGACGGGCTGGAGTTCTACAAGATGGTCAACTTCAGCGGTCTGACTACTTGCAGATTTAACATCTTTCAAGTCCAGGTCCGGGGAAGAGAAATTTTCGTGTTAATTGTTATTACTAATGCAGTAATATAAAACAGTAGAATTGTCAGTGTGATGGCGTCATTTTTCAATTTCCAGTGTCTGCTTTACACAGATTTTGACACTACAAATGTAGAGTTAGACAACAAAAGTTCTTAAAGTTAAACTTGCCCATCACGCTATTATCGGTTAATTATCTAATTGGTTGCTAATTTGGTTTTTGTGTTGAATCCGAACGTATTTGATTTTTTATATCGCAAAACATTCTCACGAAATTAACTTTTCAGTTACGTTATCTAAAATCGGGCGGTGAGAACGCTGTTCTACCAGAAAAAGTCTTGCCGCTATCAGTATACAACCCAGGAGACGACACCATAGGGGTAGGTCTACTTTGTGTACCGCGTCACGTGACTTACAATCTTAAGTCTACTGTTTCGCTCTGGCTATACAGACTCGAGGCAGGTGTTCACTCATCCACACCGGCCCTACAGATCGGCCTAATTCAACCCAGAAAACTCCTTTGAGAAAGTCAAACCTCCGGGGGATAGGATAGGGCTAAAATCAGGAGTTCGGGGGCCGGTACCAGCTACTAGGTTTAGAGGCGAACATTACCCAGTCTAGTCCATTACACTACAGTAGGCAGGCGGCTCGCTAAATTGGGCCGCACTTGCCCCTGGCCGTGTAGTCTAGTTTGAACATCTCTCTGTGATCTCTGTGCTGCCCACCAGATGTCCTCTAGACTACGGGTAGTCTCCTCAGCTGGGCACTGAACTCTCACTACTCAGAGTACTGAACTCTCACTACTCAGAGTACTGAACTCTCACTACTCAGAGTACTGAACTCTCACTACTCAGAGTACTGAACTCTCACTACTCAGAGTACTGAACTCTCACTACTCAGAGTACTGAACTCTCACTACTCAGAGTACTGAACTCTACACTTACTCAGACGTACTGAACTCTCACTAATCAGAGTACTGAACTCTCACTACTCAGAGTACTGAACTCTCA
>JH155387.1:10258-23031 GCA_000226015.1 Mnemiopsis leidyi | reverse complement strand
CAGAGTACTGAACTCTCACTACTCAGAGTACTGAACTCTCACTACTCAGAGTACTGAACTCTCACTACTCAGAGTACTGAACTCTCACTACTCAGAGTACTAAACTATCACTACTCAGAGTACTGAACTCTCACTACTCAGAGTACTGAACTCTCACTACTCAGAGTACTGAACTCTCACTACTCAGAGTACTGAACTCTCACTACTCAGAGTACTGAACTCCCACTTCTCAGTATACTGACCCTACTTCTTGTATTGCAGGTGAACAAGCTGATAACAATGCCGGACAAGACAGAAACGCTGGTCCTGCCCGTACCCTCGCACTATCTTTTAGAGTGAGTCATTAGTGAACCCTTCCTCTAGACTTACCGTCCAGATCATTGTACCTTCAAACAAACTTGTTACTTAATTTATACTGCCAATATTATCTGTGTCACGTATTAAATTCACCTCGGTGATGGGCGTAATTTTCAATTATCATTCGACTAAGTAGGGCCGGCATCTCACGCAGAATCTAGATCTTACAAACTCGGGTTACACCGAACATATATTGGTTTTTGGCCGTTAGTGCAAACGTTGGATAAAAATGCGTGACCTAATCTGCTCATTTGCAGACAAAATTCAAAATAACATGCTAAAATTGAGCAAACCAACAGAACTAACCAGAATCTCTGCGCAGGTGTTTTCTGTACCAAGGAGCCGCGGACATCCTCTTCAAGACGGTAGATCCAGCATACCCCATCCTACAGATAGATTGTTACTTTAGTTTGGGAGATAGGATATCTACTGTTTCTACATTATCACAGGTAATTAGCACTCATAATACGTATAAAAATCGTTATAGTTTATGGTAGCATCAATGTTTTCAAATTTTATTTGTATATTAAACCTTAATTTGGAATTCTAAATAATTTATTTTGACGAATATCGATTTAATCTATGTTCTCATTTTTCTACCGTCCATTTTGTTTCTAAATCCAGCCAGAATCACTGACATGAACATCCCCCAGAATATCCCAAAATTGGAGCCGGACAAAAAGTTTGGAGGACTTTTACTTTATTTCTCCGCACAACGGTTTAACTCTCAACAGTTGAAAAACTTGAACTTCGTCAAGGGCGCCAAATTGTGTGTGATAGCGCGAGGTAAGGAAAAGAACCACTCAGAATTTGATATAAGATTGTTAAATAACCGAATAATTTAACAAACATCAATTGAATCAACCAATATGTCTGGCATGCTAATACATGTATAGAGATTAAAATAAAACATACATAATTTATAGTTTATACATGAAAGTCATTTGAAAATGTACACTGTACAAATATTGAATTATGTCTGAAGTTGTCATATTGATTGTATCCTAGGTCCAATATTTATGAGCTACTAGAAAAATGAACACAGTTGTATATGCCTGTAAAACAATATAAAAACGCTTTTGATCACCAGTGTAAATAATAATTTAGCCACTCCTCGTAGGCTTACAGTAAAGTCAGCCACAGCATCAAATTAGTAAATCCCAAAGCTGTCAGAGAAATCTTAGAGAAGCATAGTCAAAACAAAACTTCTTTTTAGTCAAGAATAGAGTCATAAAGTAGCACTTGTCTGAAAGTCCACATACAGGTAAGTCTGAATGTGCTAAAAACGTCCTCTCCACAGATCGAGAACAACTGCGAGAAGAAATCCTGAGACTGGACCTTGAGGAACACTGGAGGTTCAGGTTTCGGGACGAGTTTAAAACCAGCTCGAAGGACAGACCTATTTACTTTTTAACGGGGACACATGTGTGACCCGTAGTTATAATATCATCATCATCATCATCCCTATACCCTTAGCTTTTATCATATAATTGTGTTTGTACTGTACTGATCCAAGATGACTGAGCCTTGACTGTCGACAATTTCTATTTTAAGGCCTTCATATTCTACCTTCAATGATTCCTTTTGTTCCATTTTTGTTCGACTTTTTGACCGAATGATACTTTAGTTCTTACGATACTTTAACGAATGATACTTTAATCTATGAGTTAAATATGTCACACAGTCAGAGCTCAGAAGTCGGGGATTTACTCTGCTCCAGATATATTATCTACTAACTACTATGTGTTGCGTGTTGTAAGCATATGATAAGTATCTAATTTTAAATAAATTTACATGGTCTTTACTATAAGTGCCGAGTATTTGTGTTACTATGACGTAATTATGACGTCATTTGTTTATTGTGGTAGCCTCCCGATAGGGATTTAAGCCAACTTATTTTTATTTTTGTAATTATTAAATTTATTTCTGTTTTATTTCCAACTTCTAATAGCGTATATCGATTTATAGCAGCGTTTAAACCAGTTTCAAATAAACTTGTTTTCCTGACTCTGAACTCCCTTCAGTTTCCTCAAATCTCAGAATGTAAAAGTCGCCATAACAATTTAAACAAGTCCTCGCATAATGCACATACGTCATAAATGAGTTTTATTTACTGCAACATATATCGTAGACCGATTGGAGTCTTTAACTCACTTTAGCTTGTTTTCTCGATTAACAAACCCTCACATTTACTGGCAACACGATTTTACAACATGATTACATATCTCAGGAAGTACTGTATTCTCAAAGATCATCATCATCATCATCATCATCCAATCCTCAAAGCAAAACATTCCTCACATTTTTGCTGAACATCGTTAACAAAAACTAGGATATAGTTAGGATGCGAGAGGGCTAGAGGGGACATAATGAGTCCAATATTGACACTCTCCTTGCTGGCCACTACAAGCTCCTCCTCCTTAAACCTCACCAACTCTGGCTTGTTACATTTCAACTTGAAAGTCTTGCTGGTGTTGTAGGGGTTGGAGAATGAGATGTTCTTGTGAGTTGCACTGACGGTGGTCGTCAGGGGGATCTCGTAAGTCTTACTGACGACCGGGAGACTGGCGGTGGTGTGAACCATCCACCGTTCTACCACAACTCTGTTCTTAGTGTCCACCACATTGACCATGTAGTTATGGGAGCCCGTGTCCGTGGGTTCGTACAGAAGTTTTACTTCTTGTATTGTACTGGGGAGGAGCATAAACTCTCTGTCCGGTTCAACCTGCAATAGAGGTGATGTAAGGTGTTGGGGTTCAGCCGCTCAGAGGTATCGGGGTTATAAGGTGTCGGGGTTATATGGTGTCGGACTAGTGAGAAAGCTAAAGCTAAATCTTTGTGGTTTGAGTTGTGATGGAGTGTCGGAATCAGATTGGTAGTGGGGATTGTGAGAGAAATTGATTACATGCGGATGTCGTTAAGGTTCCATCTGAGTCCAGCTTGTGCCAAGTAGCTCAGTACTTATCGGTTCCTAACGTGATTTAATCCCGTTTTGTGTGGACGGTAGTAGTTGCGAAGTAGAATTGTGACGTGACATTCGCGATAAAGATCAATATTCTCTATTTCGTAATATTTCGTAACTTCTAATTATACTGCTCCAGAACTATGGAACACCTACTTTTCTCAGACCTTGCAGTTACAAGCTTATCCTCTACCTAAATTCATGGTGATATTCAGCTCAGTGTACCAACTGAAAATATTCCATGGGATATAGCCATATGATAGTATATAAGTTGAAGACGAGAGTTCCCCCTGTAAATTACACATACCATTACCCAACTTATGACATCACAATGTAGCGAGATACACCCTATTGTGTAAACTTGGCGAAGCCTGTAGACTCGGTAGACTACTATAATTGCCAATTTTATCGTAATTAGTAATGCAAACCTTAGCCATCGGCCAGTGTTCAAACCTTACAAACAATAGCTGAATTGTTGATATTAATACAAACAGACTTATCTTTGAATATTATGTTCTTTGTTTTCTAAGACTTGAGTAAGGCACAGTAAATTTATTTGAATAGAACATTTAAGTCATTTCAGATCAGCTGCACTCGCAAGCGAGTCGAAACCAAGCGGTATTAGGGTCATGGTAATATTTCTGACTGTTGAAACCTGGGTTAAACTTAAATTAAGCAGTATAAAGCCTAAAGGTCATGGTAATATTTCTGACTGTTGAGACCTGGGTTAAACTTAAATTAAGCAGTATAAAGGTCATGGTAATATTTCTGACTGTTGAGACCTGGGTCAAATAAGACTCCTAATCTTATGCCATATTTTTAGCCCCCCTTTTTGAACGACGTAACTAAATCCTAGACTGTAGACATTATATAATGTGGGATGTAAGAAACTACCTGACGCATGATGTAAAATCTAGTTTAAAACTACCCAAATCAGGAGTAGAAAAGGTCTTCAAAACGGGATTCAAAGTACGAAATACCAAATGTTAGTCAGTACCTTAATGACTGAGGGATGAGAGGAGAAACAGGTGACACAGCGGACAGAGTCCGTCCCTCTCAGAATAACCGGGAACTTTTTCTGACTCCCCACTACCGCCGACATATCAACTCTTTTCAGGGAGAAGAGATCTATTTCCCATATCTGGTAGGGACGGTAACAGTTCTTGTCTCTGAAAAGTTTGAGATTTGTTAAGGTTATGTTACGAAACAGTTCTTGTCTCTGAAAAGTTTGAGATTTATCAAGGTTTTTTGGCTGATACTGAGCACAATTAAACGAGGCCTGAGAGTAAATATCATAGATAATTCTGTTCAAGATCTAATCTACAATTTCTAAGGCCAAGCATTTTTGTTGAATCTAACGGTGTACCAGAGCATGAAAACATTCCTGAACGGACTAAAAGAGGGAGGACTAAAACACAGCATAACCTCGCCATAAGGGCTATTGAAATTACTTCAATAATTATTCAGTGTCAAGACAAGGGGGATATCCAAGTTTTTAACGGTGTGCAGCAAGGCCTGTGCCGTGTCAGTAAGGCCTGTACCGTGTCGGGGTGGCAGCGACACGGCCCTGCTAGATCTCCATTTCAATAAACATACTGCGTACATGGTCGGCTTCTATAAACAGAAACTAACTGAGTTTACTGCAGCCAGGCGTACTAAAAATAATGTACCGTTGAAGGGAGCTGGGGTTACATGGTAACTCTTAAACAAGGGGCTGCACGGGCTACTTGTATGTTTTGTAAATTAAAATCAACAGTCCGTCTCTTCAAATCATTAGATTGAAGTTTTAGAAAAACTCTTTAAATTCGAAACATTTTGGCTTTGTAAGGCGAGGTTTATTTTTAGGTTTACTGTTAGGTATATTGACATTCAAAAAGATTCAATGCTTTACCACGCGCCGCAACTTTCCTTCACTATCCTAAACTATAACACTAAAATTTTACTTATTCTACGTGTACCAGTGAAAAGGCAAAGAGGATACAAACTAAGACACCCCAACTCCCTCTACCTAACCCTTCTAACTTACACATATAAGAGGAGCAAGAATGACACCATCTCGGTAGATTTAGGGACCGGAGCCTTGAAGTAAACCTGGCCCTTCTCATCAACTCCGCAGAGAACGTTCTCGTTACTAGCCCTCACGCTGAGATCCTCAGGGCGCCGTGTGGAGGGCGCTTGGAGGGAGTGTTTTGCGAAACTGTTCTCCGCCTCGTAGAACATAAACCTCTCGTTTATGATCTGACGTTGCTGTTTGAAGTGGAGCTTGATCAGCTGGACTGGGCTGTTTACTGTGTTCGTAATCTTCATCTGGAGGATAGAAATTTGTTTTGTCGAGAAATTGATGAGAACAGAAAGTAAAAGTTTGATAAATTTATTGGGACCAGTAGTTCAATGGGGCACTGTCCCAATTTATCATAATGATAGTCATGGTAAAGGTTGCGTTATTAGTACAATTAGCCAAAATGAAATTAAGCTGATGAAAATGATACAGATTGAACTAAAAGAACACTAACCGTATAATCAAACTGCTCCTTAGTAGCATTAGAAGAGTACACGAAAGGGATGTAGATGTCCTCTTTAGGACGGAGAGTAAACCTGACCGGTTGAGTGGAGGAGTCGAACACGTCAGGGTCAAGAGGAGTAGAGACGTTGAACAGGGACTTCAGTGCTTTGCACTCCGTCATGTCGTACACCAACCTGATAAGATTGTGATGTTGGTATTGTTCTGTCAGCTGTCTCCAGCATCACATTTCTAGAGCCTAGCGGCGTATTTCTGTTCATTTAATGAGCTTAATAATTTTCGTGGGCAAGTTCACATTGTATCACAGACCCGCCAGTACATATCTGAGTCCAGTAACTCAAAGTCTATCTCAAATATATAAAAGTGTTAGGGTATGGTGTAAGGCGCACGCGATAGAGACTCCTCCAACTTACCTGATATCGTGACAGTCCCACCCGATGAAGAACTCCTGGGGGGCAGTAACGTTGGGGTTCCTGAAATGAACCTCAAAGTACGTGACAGTACCGTACACCGAATACAGAGTGTGGTGTATGGTGATGTTAGCAACCAGAGCTCCCCGGATCACGTCGTTCAGGATCTTGTTCCGGTAGTTCTTGACAATGGTCAGCTGACCTGCCCTCGCTGTTTTGTTCTCGTCACGTGGTATGATGTAGGAGGCGTCCTCCTGCCTCCTCACTGCCTCCATTCTCTCTATCTTCCTACATGAGGAGGTTGGAATTAGATTCTGTGTAAACTGGAAATTTGAGCACAAAGGTCGCTATAATTTTCTAGCTCAGCTGTAATGTGAGTCAACCAAGATCAGGCTAATTAGTGCTGATCACATGAATTCCCAAGATCAGATGGAATTTGTAATTGTGTCGGACTGAACTGAAGTCAGTAGTCAGGATAACCAAATACCCAAACAGATAAACACACGACTCATTGTACTCATGTGCAGAATATCTACATACCTGTTTCTAGTTGCTTTCTGGGCAGACTGAGATGAGAGTATAGAGGTGAGGTTCTGATCTACCGTAGACAGGGGTTTTGGTCGGACTATCAGTTCGCCTGAACTTTCATTGTCTACACAGTCTATCACAGCAGAGGTTGTCAGATCTTTTATATCTGAAGTAGTTGAAATTGTGAGAAAACTGGAATTCAAACAACACAGCATGTGTCTTCGACTCGAGAAGGTATTTTGGGCGTAAAAGTATTAATAATATTAAGTATTAATATAGTAAAAGTGTAGGGCAGGACTCTAAAACTTTTTTCGTGATTTTGATATCGTGAGTCAGTGTTGTTTCTAACAAACAGAGAAGGTGAAAATATCAGTCAGACTGATTGCACCCATCTAACATACCACCAGAGACTACTCACTGATCTGTACATTCCTCCTCCGCAAAGTTATCTAACATTCCCACGGTACATACCATGCACGGTTGCAACCGAGCCGATGTTTGCAATTCTCAGATGAAGTCTGCCTATGCTGTCACCGTTGTTCAAAATGTTGAACACTTGGCTGCTCTGGATTCCGTGCTCTCCCTGCCGCGCCAACCTCTGAAATGATTTACAGTTCAGGCCACAAACTGTTAATTAGCAGCGAGGTTTAAACTTCAGGAATTTAGACAAATAGTTAGCATTCTCTCACCCGCATCATGGGCTCCAGACAAATCAATGATAATAATCATATATGCATGAATAGATGCAATATGCATGCACCACGGATCGCACCACGTCACCAATAACCTTCTACCACGTGACAAGCGACCCGCCCAAATCATATTGTCACGTGACAAGCAACCCGCCCAAATTACATTGTCCTAACAGTACCTTGAGCTTGACGGTGACCGACCCCTCATGAAAGAGCGAGTCTGCGTTCCACATGTCGATGATGCATGTCCCACTTTGAATGTGCTGCAAAAACTGTCCCGGTTCATTAGCTTTCGTCCCTGGATCCACTACAAAGCTGTAAGAGAGAAATTTACTGTAGTAGATGAGGGGAGACTGGATCAGAGCCCTGTGTTCTCAAACAATCGTGTTGTCCTTGTAATTGTTATATAAAAGTACAGACACGCATAGGAACTCGGACGTTTCGTAAGTCCACAATTTACTTGCCACCTCCTTGAAACTTGTGCGTGTAACTATTAACACAGACCTATTGCGGACTATTTTAAGAATGTAAATGTTATTGAGCTATGTGATCAAAACAAATTAAAGCGTATTATCAAACACTCTAGATTAAGACCAGCGCCGCATGGAATCCAGTAAGGGTTACCTCGGCCAAGGTGCAAAAAACGCTAAGTTTACATGGGGCGACCTGGTTAGCTTATAAAGTCGAATCTAAACTTTCCGCGAGTCACGAGTCTAGTACATACGCGAGAATTTATATAGGCAGGCGTAATAATACACTCATCATTTATAACTAGGACTCTAATCGCCAGGGAGCCGTGCTGTTTGTATTCGTATTGAAATGAGGGGTTACCGGCAGACCGGTATAGCCTCTCCTTGAGAGTGCTCTACACCGTCTAGCTTACACCAACAACACTCTTGTTAATTGAACCTTTTGTTTGCTATGCACTACCGTTTTGTGTTGCTCCTCGCTACTCTCTACATCACAACCTTTTCCTCTGAGTACTGGGTAATACTCCGAGTTGAAAACTCCACCAACATGGCCCCCACCAGTGCCCAGTTCAAACAGATGCAGCTAGCGAACAGCAGTAAGGAGTGGGAGTGCAGGAGCGGAGCGAACCCTATCACCTACCCGATAGAGGGGAAGGACATGGTGATGCAAGCCAAGAGTATAGACGTGGAGGTGGGTGGGTACGTGGTGGAGTGTCTGGGGCTGTACGTGAGGGTGGTGGTGGGACAGGTGGTTCCACTCTGGGAGGGGGAGGACGAGCAGTGTCCCGGGTTCTTGTCCAGCACTACCGAGCTAGAGAGGCAGGACAGCGAGGGGACTCAGTACTTCTTCTTCAGACCTGCTACTTTGTTCCATGTTTACACGGGTAGACCTAGCAAGGAGTGTGCTACACTGGAACCACTGAGAGTTCCTCTACCACGGATAGACCTCAAGTTTACTAACGATACTCTGGTGAAGTGTAGAGTTTTGTCCTCACGTTTAGATCTTTTGACTTGCAACATGACGGTTTCCGGACCTAAGGAGCAGATCATTGCTCTGGCAGTAGGATCAAAGGAGGTCAACATCCCTGGATTCATCTGGAGCACTGACATTGATACCATCACCTGCTCCTGCGAGTGTCGCATCATACGGGACTACGTTGTAACTAACCCTGTTCGTCAAGCCAAAATGGACTTCATTTGGAGGGTAAACAATTCCGACAAATACAACACCGATGAGAGGAAACCAGAAACAACATACCCGAGACATTGGAATCTTGACCAATCGGGTAGAGAGTCAATACTGGACTGCAAGAATCATCTGATAGTTATATGTGGTCTCAGTGCAATACTCATAGCCGTGACGATTACCACAATATTTTTCGCGGTGCGAGCCAACAATCTTCGAAGACGACTCAATCGTCTGATGGCAGTTCGATCTTACCGCCCACCACCGAGACGGACACCTCCTAAACGAGACTCAGCTAAGCCTTTTGACTGTTACAACCATCTTCACCATCTCAGTAGCGAGTGTCATCATTACAACACTGTCTGTCTCAAAGTTTCCGAACTTCAGAAACACGTGAAACCGGCGGTTTATCAGCGACTCAGGTTTGAATCTAACGAGCCTAATGATGAAAGTGCTACTGTTTGAGAGGTTATCAATGCCATCTTATTGGGAATTAACACTCGCTATTCCGACGGATCCATTATTGTTAGTTGTTTATCATGGTTATGTTGTTTATTTGATATCATGCTAGGTCTCTTTTTTAAAGAGGAATGTGCTAGGATTACTGAACTTATTTGAACTTTGATCTTCATAGGTTTTTGTACATGGTATTATAACATCTTTTTTTCAAAAATGAAATATGAAATCGGATTTCTGATTAAATGTATTTGTGTGCATGACGTCGATCGACATATTTTCACCCTACTGAATTTGGAATCTATGCATTTTAAAGATGCATTTTATAGTATGTTTATCAGATATTTTTAAAAAAGTTGTTTAAGAATCCGCTAAAAATAATCTGTTTTGGAAGCGCTTATTTATTCATTATTTATTCACAGATTCCTGATTCAATTGCTTTTTCAACAAATTTACAATGAGAATGGTTGATGCCAAAAGACATTTAAATTACATAGTGGCAGGGAATACTAACTTCAGCTTTCACAAAATTAATTTTGGCATCTTATCTTTACCTGACATTGCAGCCTGGAGTTTGATCCGAGTTTTGGAACTTGTAAAGAATTGCTGGAAGATTTGACTTGACTTGATAAGCTGTCAAAATAGGAGTAGTCTCGACCGTGTAACAATAGAACTGGACCGTGAAAAACATGTTCCTGAGGCGATAGTAATCTTGAGTTATTTGTTCATACGAGTTCATACGATGCTTGAACTAGAGACAACAATCAGGAACAGAGAAAAACCCTTCACATTTCTTGACAAAAAAACTTCAAACAAACAAAACTTCATGTACCGTATAGGGGTCTTATTGAAGGAGACTGCGAGAAACTGAAACACGACTGTGTTGCATGTCCTAGGATCGTTGTTCTCAAGAGCAGGCGAGTAGATGTAGTGTTTGGAGAGATCTAGTTCTATAGCAGGTCTACCGTCACAGTCCACTATATCAGGGAAACCTGCATTGTGAATCTGCGCATACGCTGCTTTCTCGATGTCCTGTGGGGGCTGGGGTGTTAGATTTAGTGAGGAGAAAATGAGAGACACAATTAATAAAGAGATAATGTTCTAAAATTAGAATTGAGGTTTAAATTGTGGAGAATGACTCTCTGTTTTTGGATATCGCAGCCTCACAAATAAGCAGTCCAAATGAGTAGACTTTCAATTCCTGATAAGCCCCTTATTAGGGGCTGGAATCCTCAGAACAGAAACACTCTGCCTTGCTGGAAGAACGAACGTAAATACGCATCGTTGTGGGGTGGTCAGAGGATCTGATGGCCCGGTCAAATCTTGGCGGATCTCTACCTAGGTCACAAAGGTAGGTCAATCCCCAACATTCCTAATCGACTGTAACATTCTCACTCGCAGCTAGCTCTAATCAAACCTGAACTCCGATGTCCTGCTGCACAGAGGGTTTAACATCAAAGTGAGCCATGTTGTCTCCAAGTAAAGGTTCCATTGGTCTCGGCTCTGTCGCCATCTTCTGCTGCGTGGGAGCCATTCCCGCATTGATGGTAGGTATGCTGAAACTCTCGACAGTCTCTGTAAGAACGCTCTTCAGAGGTGCACGCTCCATCCCATCTGGCTGTACGCCCGTATCTTGAAAAGTCAGTTCTAACCTGTCTCTCGTGCTCTGATAGAGCATTTCAGCCTGGCAATTAAGTCTAATTAGGTTTGAGTACAAATTTAACTATTTCTCGGTTAACCACATAGAAAGACTAACGGGAAATTGGAGATACACTCAAAACTACCCAATGACAAAATGCGGGAAAACGGAATTGTACTCAGTACAACTCACAACATAGAAAAAGTCTTAACATCAAAAGTAAAAACTAAGCTAAAGTAAGAACAAAAAACAGAACGATTATGAGAAAATTAGTATGGTTAGTGCGTGTTAAGTAAGATTTCAAACTGTAAACACAGGTCACAGTGTCATCAAGTTATAATAAATTGATTAATTTGATCAACTAATAGCAAATAGTACCTCTTGTTTTATCAACTTGAACATAACAACCGCGTCCTTATTAGCGTTCATCTGAAAGAGTTAAGTCAAAGCGGGACAGCGGGAATTTTGATCATCAGCCTATTTGGATCTCGATCTGATAAACAGCTTGACCTCGTGCTAGATTTTGAACCTTAGTACAACAGCTGATATAGCATGGGTGTAGCTCTCCCTGACTCAAGACACGGTGCTTTATCTTATTAAGTACATCCCGCCTATAGATTCACAATTAGAGACCCCGCAAATTCGAGAGTCAAATTGCATAGTTAGTACGTCAATTGTATCAGTGTGTGATAATCACACAGTCTAGCTAGTCATGAATTAGAATTCGATCGGCAAATCATCAGTACTTTCATACGAAAGATGCGTTTAGATTTTCCGATTCTTTCTCGACCAAAACTAAACCAAATTTACCCTTTTCATTCAAAACCCACGTGTGTCAGACCGGACAAAATGCCGTTATTTGTGTGCCAGCCAAGTGTAGGGGCTACTGTGCCATTGCCATAGAGACAGCCAATCAAAACCGAGGAAATTTAAGAGCCGCGCACCCTAAATGTTGTTTAAATCTTGGTATACAAAAACTCTCCTGGCGCGTTCCATCAAAATTGAAAGAAGAACGTTTCAGAAAACAAACTAAGAAATTCTCACCGGACCAAAATCGCTGGTAAAGACCAGAGAATTCTCGGCGTTAAGACCGGGACCACCAGTGATGGGAACTTTGAAGATGGATCCAGACGGGGGAAGGTGTTTGTTAAGGGACCAAACCCCCCAACGTAGGGATACAATGTGTACTTGCGACTGTCTCATTGACGATACCAACTGTAAATAAACATCTTTGTTTTGTTATCTATAAGGATTTTGTTATCTATAAGGATAAGAGGTCAACATGGCATTACTAAGCAACTGAAAGTTGTTTTCATTAATCGGGTGGGGGAGGCAAGTTGACCACGATTTTTTAACCATTTAGCCTATGTCCTGGTCATGGTCACAAATATGTAGACTTTATCAATGGCCAAACTTTTGATATCAGTATGGTCCAATTGTCAAAATTTAACCATGAGGCATGACCATGGCAAAAATCCAAATTCTACATAGTCACGGTCAATTACTTTTAAATTGACCATGGGGCATTTCGTGGGGATTTCGTGGTCGGTGT
>JH155379.1:10577-23223 GCA_000226015.1 Mnemiopsis leidyi | reverse complement strand
AAGGCACATTTGTATTGTTCGCCGATGACACAAACATCTTTGTAGTCGCTGATACCCTGGAATCTGCCACTCAAAAAGCCTACCTACCTAAGTGACCTATGATGAGTTCTGTCAAGATTTGACCGGGCCATCAGATCCTCTGACCACCCCACAACGAGGTAAATCCATGTTCGTTTTTTCAGCAAAGCAGAGTGTTCTTGTTTGGAGGATTCCAAGACTCTGGATAGTGTTCAAATGGTGCCTTGCACGGCAAATGAATTATCAAGCAGGGTCTGATTTGCTGCTGAGCTGGCATGCTTTTAGGGGGAACTACAGCCAAGTTTCTGAGCGTTTGTCGGGAGACAAAAGAAGTTCATTGAGGTCATTGCTGGTTTTACCATTTAGGATCTTCCACATATGGAGTATAATGAAGCGTTCACGTCGTCGCTGAAGGGACATTAGTGACAAACGATACAACTGCTCCCAGTAATGAAGCTGTTTCATACCAGCAATCTTAGCTGTAAAGGTTCGATGCACAGTTCTTGGATATCGCTCACTTTCATAGGATGCCAGAGTGGACAGCAATATTCAAGGAAACTTCGAACCATTGACTTGTAGAGAGTTAGCATTAAGGTGGTGGAACATGTGTGAAAGACACTTAGAAAGACACTCAGAAAGACACTTAGAAAGACACTGGATTCTTCCAGGTGGCATCCTGTGGCACATTTACTAATTGCTTCACTTTATATATTTTAAATTATTAACTTATTACCATTATACTGTATTGTGTCACAAATTTGATATTCAAATTCAAAGAACCCAAGAAGCTTTCTGACGAGCCTTGTTAGCAATGGACTTAATGTGAGGAGACCATGAGAGATCTTTGGACACAAGGACTCCGAGGTCACGGAGTTGGTGAACTGGCTGGAGGGTGAGGTCCTTGGAAACATGGTATTGGTAGCACTCACTGACAAAAGGGAGCTCAGAGAGCATGTTTCGTTTGTTGAATGTGTGACAAATGTACTCAAACTTATCCCTGTGAAGAGCCATATTGTTTCGTGCGACTATGGCTAGTCATTGGACTAGTCCATTCCTTGGAGTAGCCAACTTAGGAAACTCCAGGAATATATGCCGTGTGTCAGGAAGCGTGTCAAGAATGGCTAGCAATAAATAGATAATAAAAATAAAAATCAAATTTTACAATGGTTATATATAAGTTATATATAACTTAATCTTTTAATGAGGCTTCTAAGCTGTGAAGGATGTGGCCAATCAGATTTTTTCTGTTAGTAGTACACCCTGGAAAGACCTTAATTATAATATGAGACAAAATAATAGATTAATAGGCAACAACATTAATAGGCAACAATAAAATGAATAATTATGAAAATGGCATAAATCATAATATTTACTAACACAAAAAACTGTTAAAATGTCCGAACAGAAACTGTGAAAATGTTAAACCCTTGAGAACTGGGATTAGTCACATGATGCTTTGTACAAAATAAATTTTATCAGAGTAATAACTGTAAAAATAAGCCCTTGAAACTGGGCATAAGGTAAAACTATTTACAATAACAAATTGATATGGGTGTCTGATTTAATGTTGTAGCAGTTTGGATAGCAATCTCAGGAGGGAGACTCAACACTAATTAATAATGTGGTCTTGATGATTATTAGTCTGCCTGATAAAATTTGTCATAAGAGTTTTCGGTTTGATTAGCTTTGTCTGATGAAAATTCAGATAGAAGAAGTGAATGTACTAGAGAATTTTTTTACAGATTCGCTAGCTCTAAGTGTCTGAGTGAGTGCTCGATTCTTAGGGCAAAAAAGTAGCCAAAATAGTAGTCAAGATTGACTACAAGTAAATCGACAGAGATTTAATAATTTATTTTTTCCCGTATCTTGCCATTTGGGCCCGAAGAGCCCAAATGGCAAGATTGTTTTGATACGTTTTGTGCACGTGCACAAAAAGTACAAAACAAGGGTTGGCGATCGACAGCGTAAATTTGGATAATTAGCTCAAAAAGCGTCCGTCCGTCCACCCTCAAAGTTGACAGACAGAGAGTTAAAAGGGGACTCTCCCTAAATGTCTGAATCAACCCTGGAAGATTCTCCTCAATTAATCCTCAATAACGGTTTCCCTGTCATTGGGCTCAGCCGACTGAGAAGCTTGGCAGTCTTGGAATCAAACCCTGCATAAAAAAGGGGGAAGATACCATTACACTTTGACCGCCAATCCATCTTTTGATTTGGTTTCCAAATACCAACATACTTGTCAACAATAGGAACTCCTTTTTAGACATCTGTGTTTCTTTACAAGAAGAAAGCTTATTGCAGTCAAACTTCCTTTCAATGTGCTTTCTTTGATACCAGCAAAACCTATTTTGAGTATTAATACTGACAAATCATAGTTTGTGGTAAGAACAGAGTTTAGTTCTGGCAAGTTCCATCATTGAACTTGTGTGTCCCTCCAATTACCGGGCCTTCTGCCTTTCCCCCGATCTTTCTCAATACAGTAAAACCTCTCCCTATTGTACCTCTATTTACCATATCCCATATTTACCGGGTCTTCTCCTTTTCCCCCGCAAGGCCCAGTAAATAGGGAGAACCATATGGATTTTAAAATGGTGCTTCTAAATGTTGCCTAAATGGTATTATATGAGAGTAAGTCCTGATTTACGGAAAATTAGGTACTACCAATTTGAATTGAGAAACCCTTTCCTGTCATAGATAAAATATGTAACCCTTCCCTAAAATACTACGGATCTCTATTTCAATCAAATTTATCATCTTGCAATAGCACACAGTTGCATTATATGTAGTGTCTTGTGATCAATATTTTCTGTTTCCAGGAATGAGGTGATATATCTACGAGAGGTTCAGCTACATTTATCCTCGTTATGCTTCTCCTGTTTCTCAATTTTATAGGACTAACTATTCAGTTCAACCTAGACACTCAATCGGTTCAATTGCTTAAAAATGACAATGGCATGTTTGGCTATTCAGTGGCTTTACAGAGACCAAGTGCAGAGGAAAAATTGATTTTAGTTGGATCTCCAAATGCTAATACAGGTGTAGAAGGAGTGGAAGAAGGGGGTGCAGTTTTCAAGTGCAATATCCCACGATTAGATGAAGTTTCCTCTTCTCCCGTTCAATGCACAGAGACCATAAAAGCTTTCAGTGATGGTGGAAATTCTTACTACGATGATCTTGGATATAAGCAGGATGAAGAGGATGAATATTATAATATACTCGCAGAAGACAAGAGCCATCAATATCTTGGAGTATCAATGGCTGCTACTGATGACTACATAGCTGTCTGTGGTCATAGATACGAGCACAGATATTGGCTTTTCAGTTACAAGGATGATCTTCCAAGACAGCTCATTGGACGCTGTTTGGTGGTATGACAACAATACCTTGTAATATCCCTGAGTTTTGCTTTTTTGCAGGAAAAATTTTTCAATAATATCTGATTATAGTTTGAGTGACTTTCTAATCTGATTTTTTAAGTCAACCTTTTAATATGATAGTATCATTTCAGTATGACACATATCAATCCGAACTGCGAGTTTTCAAACCATGTGACAACAACGAGGATTCTGGTTACATGACATATGGTTACTGCCAAGCAGGAATGTCTGTCGCCCTAAAGAACGATACAATCATTCTTGGTAAGTTTCTTGTTATGTAAACCTTTTTTCTTTAATTCTGCTGATATTCTTAACCAAATGTTTTTTTGTATCGTTTAAATTTTTTCAAGTGTTCATCTAATTGAATTCAGGAGCTCCAGGAACCGACCAAGCCCTTGGAAGAGCTTACCAGTACGATCTAACTGACCCCATGGACCAGGCGATTGAAATGGACGACATACCAACCCCTCAAAACACACCAACAACTGACAAATACATAGGTTACAGCTCTGTTATCTGCAATATGGACGGAGATGACTGGAATGGTGATGAAATGGTTTTTGGTGGACCAAGAGGAGAAATGTACTCAGGAGAAGTAAGTCCGTCGTAACTAGTACATTAATTATATATTGTTACTGGTACATAAGTTGTTCATTGTTACTGTTACATTAATTGTACATTGTTTCTAGTACATTAACTATTGTTCTAGTACATTAACTATTAAATAAAAAATAAATTAACAAGAATTGCGCCCGCTTGAATAGGTCTCAGGCGGACGCTAGATTTCCATCTCTTCAATTGTACAGCAATTACTATGCGGATATAAGATTAACCTGTGCTAAAAACAATTGTGACCGTGTTAAAGATATAAAATATACTGACATATCAGTATTTCAAAATGATTGCAAAAACTTGGCAGTTTGTCGATTATCGATATGAGTAGCTGTATTAAACCAATATTTCTAATCAAATTGTTGCATTGCAAACAATTTTGTGAATGTTATATTATCACTTAAACACTGATTTAAACAGACACAGTCATGAGTCAAAATTGATCTATTGAGATGACTATTATGTAAACATTAATATCTATTATGTAAACATTAATATCTAAAAATAGAGAATTCTAACATCAAAAAGTTAATCAGGCCTCGATCAAATAAATAAATAAATAAAAATCAAAGTTTACACAGCAATACACAAAGGGGTAATATATAATTTAATGAAGCTTCTAAGCTGTGAAGGATGTAGCAAATCAAGACTTCATTAAGAATTTTCTTATCAGGAGTTAAAGATTTCTATTTTAAACTTTAATCCTAAATTGATTATTTGAGAAAAATGATTAGAAAATTAAGCCCAACGATGACCTGAATTCAATTGTTTTCTGTGGGAGTTGTAGTATATAGGGACATTTTTGGTGTAGATTTAATTTAATGTGTGAAGCTAAATCGACAAATTATCCTGATGTTCAATTTAGCTTGACCCCAAAATTCTGAATTAAGATTCCGAATTTTTAAAATTTTTTGAGCAACCTTTGTCCAAAAATTTTCGTTTTTAGGGTCCTAGAGGCCTTAAAAAGCCCTTAAAGGCCTTCAGATCAAATTTTCACATAGCCTAATGCACAGAACGTGATAAAATCTACAATCTCGCAATTTTCATGGCTATTTGTCTTCCCGTTTGAACTTCAATTCGTCCCTCGATTTGTAGACGTTTTTGGGCCTTTTTAAGGGCCTTAAGGCCTTGAAGTGCCCTTAGAGGGGTTGGAGCAAATTTTAACAAAGCCTAAGCCACAGGACGTGATGAAGTCTACCTTATCTGAAATTTTCAAGTCTATCTCCTTCCGTTTACGCTTCAATTCGTTTGCAAAAAGCGTCGGCGGGGGGAGTGGGGGGGGGGGGGGCTGGTCGTACACCACACTTCATGTTGTCATACGAGGGGGGTGGCAACTTTTTTTTTCAAATCGATTGAGAATAGTCTCGAGGATCAACAATTCTGGGTTAAGTGTGTTTTCTGGGGTGGTAGCCACCACCCTAATACATTAAAACTAGTACATTAATAGCACATTGTTATTGGTACATTATTTCTAAATTGTTACTATCTTACTAAATTGTTACTAAATACATTGCCCCAACTCATTTTATCGATTTAAAATCAACTTCATTACCCTTAGGTGAGGATTTATTCATCCACATCAGATGGTGAGCCCAGCAGCTCTCTCTCTCCGTTTTTCAACGGGGAGCTTCCTAACCAGGCCTACAACTTTGCTGGAGAACAGATGGGGAGTTATTTTGGACACAGTCTAGCATGTGCTGATGTGAATGGCGATGGTTATGAAGATGTGATAGTTGGTGCCCCTTGGTACACCCACTATACATCTTCAGATATCTTTGCTGATATAGGTACAACGATTTTTCTCTGTAAATCATTTCATATTAGTCGCTAATTTTTAGCTCCTTCATCAGTACGGATGCTACACGACGACTTTCAGCTTGTTGTAGCCTGGATTTGAAGTTTCAAACAACTCTACCAATTTGAAGGCGATTTGAAGGGGTTATTGCAATCATTTCATGTCAAGGACGTTGATGAAATCAGTACAAGTACTCTGAAACAAGAAATACCCTCTTGTAGAACATACAGTGAAACTAGCAAAATTGTTGAAATTTAGTCACAAACTGTTGAAGAATGTTTTTTTCGTTATGAATAGGACTATAATGTACGTGAGCATCTTTTCTGTAACAAATTAGACACTGTTCTGCAATACTTCAAAAGGTATACCACCTGTAATCTTCTGGCTGGAAGTTTACAGGTTACATGACAATTAGTGTGTAATAGAAAGAAAGGTTTTATAACACGGCTGTATCTATCCAGGGAGAGTGTACGTGATGTATGGGTCTGATTACTTGGACGACGTAGATGCTCTGAAATACCCCCAAAAAATCACTGGTGACCAGCAGAACTCAGCATTTGGTTACTCTCTAGCAAACGGTGGCGACATGAACGACGACAACTACATAGACGTGTTTGTCGGGGCGCCTTACTACGACGACGGCCAGGGAGCTGTGTTCCTGTTCCTGGGGAGCGAGGAGGGGTTGCAGTCTGAGTACTCCCAGCTCATCAAGCCCTCCACTCTCAACGTTCTGGATAATGTCATGACGTTCGGGTGGAGCATCTCACCGGGCAGGGACATGGACGGTAACGGTTACCCTGACGTAGCTGTCGGCGCCTACAAATCTGGTCACGTGGCCTTCATTAGGAGCAAGAGTATTATCGACATCGTCCCTGAGCTTACCTTCCGCATCTCTAAGTTTAGTGATGAAGAGAAGGTCACCTCTCTGCAGGTCTGTACCTTACTTTAAATCGTTAATTCAAAAACAGGAACGTTATAAAATACGTTGAAAGATTCACATTTCCCCTTTGATTTATATCGTACTTCATGCAAAAAATGGCCCGCTCACCAATATAATATTTGAATTGGGAAGAATTAACAATTCACCTTGCAGGTGTGTCTGCGCTATGAACAGAGACCTGACAGAGACCCTCTGACTATAAATGAAGTTCCCATTAAGTTCCAGATAGATGTCGACCCCGAGCACTTCCGACTTTCCTTCTCAAGTAACGAACGTGTTCGCAGTTGGATCCCACAGACCATGAACGTTTCGACCACGGGAAGCAACCCTTTTTGCACGAGTAACAAAAAAATCTACTTCGACAACAGCACCGGTAATGTACAGCCTCTCCCGGTGATCATGACAGCCGAGATAGACGACCCCAGTCTAACTTCCCTTGTTCTCAACCAGGAGATCATCAAGAGCAGGAACACAGAGTTGACGATACAGTCAGAGTGTCACCCCGACACAGGAATCTGTACAGCTGACCTGGCTGTAGAGCTGGACAGCTCCGTCACTTTCCCCGAGAGCAACATCTACCCCTCCGTAGTGCTGGGTTATGTGAGCTCCTTCACTCAGCTCATAACTGTCACTAACGTGGGCACTAGCCAGTACAACTACGTATACAATGCTGCTGTCAAGGTCACCTTCCCCTCCGGCATGGTGTTCCTCACAGTGTCGGTAGACGAAGCAAATGTGAACTGTAAAATGATCGAAGAAGAAAACTACCTGCTCTGCAAACTCTCGGATGACGGACCTATTAACAAGGACGACCGGGTACACAGATTCGGTTTGGAGTTTGACATTTCGGAAGTTCGGCAGCCCTCTGCTCTGGACTTTGAAGTGGAGGTGATAGTTAGCGACCCTACTGTAGATGAGGGGGAGGGAAACAACGTGGCTTCCAAGGTTATCTGGGTGAAGGAGTTGGCGGATCTGTTGATTAACGGAGGTGCGGCTAGGAAGAAGGTGGCGTTCAATAACAAGTACACTATTGTCAACCGAGCTATTGGGAGTCCCGACGTGGATATAAAGTTAGTTTATCTTTTGATTGACATAAGTAACAGTTAACGCATGTAATTTATATTAAACTGTTAACTGAAAAGTGGTTAGCCATTATAAAAGGGTCTACATTTTGTAGTTAAATAGTGGAAACGAGCCCCACCACAAGTGGTTAGCCATTATAAAAGGGTCTACATTTTGTAGTTTAATAGTCGAAACGAGCCCTCACCCTAGTAGTTAAATAGTGAGGACGTGCCCCACCCTAGCAGTTAAATAGTGCCCTCATCCTTGTAGTTTTTAACTCTCTGTTCTCTAAAGACACGAGTATTCGGTGGAACTTAGCGAAGACGCGCAGCAACCATCCTTGCGTGGGGTAAAAGTTAGCATCTTCTGGCCTCAGAAAGTTCCAATGACTGACGTCCATATAGTTCCTCTTTACAACATTAGCATGAGAATTCCTGATGGCGTTGCTGTTTTTTGTTCGCCTTCTCTTGATGAACTCTATCCAGAAGCGGTATGTATGCAGTGGATTTCCTTAAACATTCGTTTCTTGAAATCCTAATCTGTAGCCCCAAAATCAATCGTGATCTGAGCTGCTTAAAATAAGCCAAATCTACTAAAGCACTAAGAATTGTAAGAAATCTCAAGATAAGTAATAAAATCTGCAGGTTGGTGACAAAGGATCTCTGCAAGTATCGGACGGGCTGGAGCTCCCTGTCACGGAAAAGGACGATGATTTCACCATCCCTAACAGTCTGAACTGTGCTGACCACAGAGAGGAGTGTCAGTTGATAAACTGTGAGATTGACGAGATCCGACGAGGTTCTGCTTACACAAACGGCTTCAAGATTTCTCTTTTCGGCAAGGTTATTGTTACAATATTTCCTACTATACGTTTCTAAAGAATATCTAAAACAGTTTGTCAGTTTCTCTAGATTCCAGAACTTCTAAACTTAGTTGCTGGCAGGTGCACGAAGCTAACTTGTACAACAGTCCCGGAGTCAACATCACCTCCACCGCACTGATAGCGAGTGTAGCTAACGAGACCAACATGATGGAACTACCCCTCAAGAGATCTGTCTCTGCCAGGACTGAACTGTACCCCTCTGTCGTGAGTGCAGCTTGACATGGGGAGGGGGGTTGCCATGGGGTGTTGACATGGGGGGGGGGGGGTTGACATAGGGGGGTTGTCATGGGGGATTTGAAATGTGGAGTTGATACTTTTATCCTATGTATTATGAAAATTAAATTTAGTATCACTCTGCACAATTAACATATTTGATAATAACGCGTTTTACAATTGTGTTCACTGTTCTGCCTCACAGTTTCGTTTTTCAGAGAAAAAGCCAGAACTGGATATGGATTATAATCGGAGCGGTAATCGGCGGTCTTCTCTTCCTTTTCCTACTCGTCCTCCTGCTGTGGAGGTGTGGCTTCTTCAAACGGAAACAACCCCCCACAATCAAGGCGGACAAGGTGGACGAGCAGATTGACATGACTGTGTACGGTCAGTAGGACTGCTACCATGGCAACAGGGGTTTGCAACCTCTCTAAATGGGATGCCCTGAACATGCCACGTTATCATGGCAACAACTTGCCATGTTAGCAGCAAGATAAAAGAACAGGGGTTACGGTTTCAGTCGGTGTTAAGGAAAATATTTTCTAGGTTTCGTTACATCGTTCAGATGTAGCGTTGTCATTGGGTCGTTTTGATTTCAAGTAAGGATTAAGTTGAAATCGGGATAATATAAGATGTTAACTGCATGCTTGAACTATTTGTCACCTATTTGATGTAAAAGTTATTGAATCGTCACCAGTCAATTAAGTTACATTTTTTTACTAATCAACTTTCACTCATCATTCATTTATCATCATTAAGACCAATTAAATTTGTATTTATTGATTAATATGGTAATTTGCGCCCGAAAATTTTTGTACTAAATTTTGTCTGCGAAAATTGTGATAGAAAATTAACATCTTATACTTTCTATTATCAGTAAAGTGTGTAGATTGTAGTCGAGTAGTGTGTGAGGATATTTTCTGTCGATTTTCTAACTTCTTGTTTATATTGGATGCGAAGCTTTGTAAATAGTTTTGAAGATTGATCATAACGAGCTCTGTTAATAGTGCCTATCTTTTACACACATTTTAATGATTTTTCCGCTTAAAATATGTGATTATTCAAAATGTGGAGAATAAACTCACCCAAACTTTCTCTTGACCTGGAACTGTATTGACAGATTACTGGAGAGATCATTTAACTTTTAACATTTAGCAGCCAACTTCGCGATAATTTAGTTTTCTCACACTCTTATAAGTTTGTACTTTAAGTCATTTTTACAAATATTTACGGAAAAGACATAAAGATCGGGTCCTCAATTCTAGATGGTACAATTTCTGAAGAGTAGGATTGACATGTTCAAGCAAGGGCGTCAAATTTCGCTAGATGTGTGAATCTGAAGGGTGTGATCGCTGGTAGTATTAAATCTTGATTAGCTCAGAGTTAAGAGTACAAGTCCACTTCAGTTAAAAGTTCTCTGGTAATATTGAAACTTTATAAGCTCAGAGTTAAGTACAAGTCCAATTCAATTAAAAGTTCTCTGGTAGTATTGAAACTTTATTAGCACAGAGTTAAGACTTCAGTACAAGTTGACTTCAGTCACAAGTTCTCTGGTAATATTGAAACTTGATAAGCTCAGAGTTAAGACTCAAGTACTATTTCACTTCAGTCACAAGTTCTCTGGTAATATTGAAACTTGATAAGCTCAGAGTTAAGACTCAAGTACTAGTTCACTTCAGTCACAAGTTCTCTGGTAATATTGAAACTTGATAAGCTCAGAGTTAAGACTCAAGTACTAGTTCACTTCAGTCACAAGTTCTCTGGTAATATTGAAACTTGATAAGCTCAGAGTTAAGACTTCAGTACAAGTTCACTTCAGTCACAAGTTCGACAATAATCAAGCCTGGTCAGGTATGATGCTATAATTGCGTGACTTGCGCTAACAATTAAATAATTATACCGGAAGCGTGTATTACTCCACCATTTGAAATTGATTTCGAGATTTGAAGCTATCTTTTCCTGCTTTGTTGTGAATAAAGTAATCCGTCCTAGGCCGACATTATTTTGTTTACATGTAGCGGTATCATATATAGTGTTTGTTTACATGTGTACATCATATAAAGTGTTTGTTTACATGTGCAGTGTTACTTGCGTGCACGCGACGGGGTTTCTAATATGTTTCATTGTCATGTAAAATGTCGAGGGTTGGTTTCTGTGACTGTTCTATCGTTATATTTAAATATTACGGGCTGATGTTTTTATTTGTTTTATACGATTTTTACTTTCTCAAATCGAGATATAAAGTTACAGTTACTTTTTATTTACTTATCTTAATTCTTTATGTTTTACTTTTTTATTTTCCTTTAGCGAATTCATACGCTTTTACCGACACTTCTGAGATTCCTAAATTCCTGAAATAGTTTGTTTGTTTTTAAAAATGTACGATAATATTAAGTTCTAGAGTTAAACACTTATCTAGTCTGTACCGTGAAAGATTAATCTAAATAAAATATTTGCTTATTTATGTCTATGATATTTGATGGAGCAATAAAAGAATCTTATATAATATACGTTAGGACTAAAACTTAGGTAACTATTTGTAAAGATGTATCACTATTGTTTTATATAAGAGTGTTATTCTCCTCCTACCGACCCTTATGAAAATATTTAAACTTGCGGTTTCAATTAAAGCGACTCTTTCTTTCGACTGTGGTGTTCTGCAATTCAACTGAACGAAAATGTAACTGAAACTGAAATTTCTCTGAGCCTTATTTTAATATTTTAAACACATCTAATTTATTTATTTCTGTTTCGTGTTTTCTTCCACTTACTAGCTACCAAACCAGATATGATGTATCAGTGAAACAAGATCCCTCAAACAGCAGACAGTCCTTGTGAAATCACGTGATCCGGATCAGATATGTATCATCTGCCAGGAAGATCTTTACTTCTATGTTGGCTTGCGGCTGCCATTTCTTGTTATAATATCGATATTCAGTCTCCCTACGTTGTGAAGGTTATATTTTACTAAATTTATCTTATTATCTTAGAATTGCTTTATATCTCGTAGTCACGTCATGTGGTCTGAAAAAATTATCTGATCTAATAACAAACACGATCTTCTCCAGTTTAAATCTAGTCAGGAGAATTATCTGATCTAATAACATGCACGATCTTCTCCAGTTTAAATCTAGTCAGGAGAATTATCTGATCTAATAACAAACACGATCTTCTCCAGGTTGAATCTAGTCAGGAGAATTATCTGATCTAATAACAAACACGATCTTCTCCAGTTTAAATCTAGTCAGGAGAATTATCTGATCTAATAACATGCACGATCTTCTCCAGTTTAAATCTAGTCAGGAGAATTATCTGATCTAATAACAAACACGATCTTCTCCAGGTTGAATCTAGTCAGGAGAATTCCTTGTTCGGCTTTTCCACTGCTCTACACATACACGGTGACCAGAAGTACATCCTAGTAGGTTAGTCAGTTTTTTATAAGAACTTGTCTTGCACCTTTCTCTACCTAACGCACGAGACATTCTTGTCTTGCGATTTTCTCTACCTTACCCAGGTGACATTCTTGTCTTGCGATTTTCTCTACCTAACCCACGTGACATTCTTGTCTTGAACTTTTCTCTACCTAACCCACGTGACATTCTTGTCTTGCACTTTTCTCTACCTAACCCACGTGACATTCTTGTCTTGAACTTTCTCTACCTAACCCACGTGACATTCTTGTCTTGCACTTTTCTCTACCAACCACGTGACATTCTTGTCTTGCACTTTTTCTCTACCTAACC
>JH155375.1:183103-207617 GCA_000226015.1 Mnemiopsis leidyi | reverse complement strand
ACACAATTGCGCGTTCTTTCACTTTTGCATAGTTTGTTTTCAAATATCTTAATTCTACATGACGTCGTCATTATTGCTATTGTATGTGCTGCCTTCATAATTTATTCATACTGCGTTGTTTTTATGCTTATGGCGTTTCATGAATTAGTCCTTCAAAAGATTTGTTTGGAGCTGGGATTAAAATCGTCTTACATTCATTTCTTAATCTGTCATTCGACACAAGTCAATTAAACTTAAGTTTAAAAGAATTTGATCGACTTTACTCTTACTTGTTATTGTTTGATCGTACATCTTGTTGCAGTTGTTGCAAGGCAATTATGTATACATTTCATGATGCATATGTGAAATCCATTATGCGGCGTCAGGCAGTTAAAACCTATAATCGTATTTGTATACATAATTAAGTTTGATAAAGGAGCGTGCGCGCGGACGTGCGCGCGGACGTACGGACGGACGGACACTTTTTGAGCTAATATTCCAAAATACCCCGATTTACGCTGTCGATCGCCAACCCTTGTTTTGTACTTTTTGTGCACGTGCACAAAACGTATCGAAACAATCTTGCCATTTGGGCCCTTCGGGCCCAAATGGCAAGATCGGGAAAAATTAAATCCATCTTCATGTAGGACTGTAATTTGACGGACATGTATAACGTATAATTCCTCAGGGAATGAATAACCCGGACGAGGAAAGGACTGCGTTTGCTAACATGGGAAATGTTAATTACAGCGAACTGAAAACAAATAACTTTGCGGAGGCTGTAAGTAATAACTGGTATAGAAATCAACGCCCGAACCACACTTTTCATAAATCTGATATATTTATGAATTTTACCCGAACTTGGAAATACATCTCAGTTTGAAGTCTAAACGCAAAAATTCCCAGCTTCAGATAGTGACAGCATATAAGTACAGGAGATCAGATGGTAAAGAGGATATTCCTGATTCTACAAAAGTATACTACCACGATAAATACATAAACCAAGTTAAGAAATGTGTCGACGACCACCTCTCAGATCTCAAGTTAGTGTGAAGTCTGTGTACCTTGTGTACCGGTGATAAGTCTGTGCACTGTTAAGTACAAACCTAA
Organism: Mnemiopsis leidyi; assembly: GCA_000226015.1. Lineage (NCBI taxonomy): Eukaryota > Metazoa > Ctenophora > Tentaculata > Lobata > Bolinopsidae > Mnemiopsis > Mnemiopsis leidyi. Next base: position 206,528 of record JH155375.1, on the reverse strand, counting down.
ATAGGGTTTTCTAATATCTATCGTCTCGGTTATACCCGACTCTCACAGCTCAAAGCTGAACGTTTCATTAGATTTAGAACGGCAGACAGATATAAGCTTGATCATCCTTGCGGTCAAATCTTCATTTAAATCACGAGGATGCGCGCAACGTTTAACATGACCCGTAGCTTATTGAAGTTGGCACTTTCTATTTTCCTAATGAATTAGAAGCCCTGTCTTCAGTATATCAAGCCACCTAGAAAACCAAGCACTGCGAAACATTATTTTTACAAAACAACACCCAAAACTGACCTCCTTGCAGTGATTACGCAATGTATGCTGCTACGCGCATGATGCTGCAATACGCCCCCGCCGCCAAAAAGAGTTGGCGAGACTTATGGTGGGAGAACCAACAGGACCTCACGAAGGTTGCGGTTAAACCTGCCCGATGGAAAACCTGTCTTTCAGCGGTGAGAATAGAGAGGGCTGTCAGGGCGAGTCCTGAAATTTAAGTGACTTAATTTGAGAGGGTTTTATTGTTGTGTGCACGGATTTAGGATTTGCTGATCGGATAAAGATTAAAATAGCATGACTGAAAATTTCAAATTCGCTAATTAAATCCAATTTTAGACTTTTTTCTGATTTCCCAATTGGACAATTGGTATCTTCAGATCACATCTTACATGCCAGAAGCGGTTGGACGGATATTTGCGGACGAGGCTTTCAAAACAGATGCAAAGAAAAATGTATTCGACTTTTTATTTAGTTCTACATTGATATATTTTATAACTTTTCATCAAAAATATTTGAACGACATGATAAAACCAAATTTTAAAACAGCATTTCATCGGTTTGAAATTGAATATAATTCATACATTAACTCATCGCCTCATAATCTAGACCGAAGAAATGATCAAAGATATCAAGGACGCTTTCAAGCTAATTCTACCGAAGTTAGACTGGATGGACGACACAACTCGGGAAAAAGCGATCGAAAAGGTAAATTAGCCTTAAATAATTGGACTATAAACACGTTTCCAAGTTTTTAAAGGAAACTCTTCAATTTTAAGCGCAGAGCATTAGATAGATGTACCTAGCCTTCCACGCAAGAGGTCCCGTCGCCTAGGGTCTGAATCTCTGTGCTGTCGTGCTGCCCAGCCAGACGTCGTAGTAGCTCTGCTTGGAACCACTACGTTTGGAAAGAGCCGGCCGAATGAACGGCAAATCGTGATTAAATGCTAAATGAGAAGCATCGTTTGTGTTTTGTAACCTTCACTTGCGTTATGCATAAAATTCTTCATCTTCTGTAATTGATCTGTTACACTGTAGCCACATGGCTGTTGGACTTGGAAGTAAAAATTGTTGAATGATTAACTTACATTATCAGATATCACAGTTTATTAGTGGATGCCAGATATTTAATATAACAACTGACCACAACACCCACGCCAGGCAGACAACGTCGACAACAAGATTGGTTACGCCGACTGGATTACCGACGATGCGAAACTTAACCAATATCTCAGTTCGGTACGTGTTGTGCGCGGTTGATCCCCACAGTGATAGGGGTGGGCATTTCTGTGTGGGGTGGGCACATCTCGTGTGGGGTGGGCACATCTCGTGTGGGTGGGCAACACCCGTCCGGGCCGTGTCCGAGCCCCTTGTAACTGTCAGCTTCTGTCCGTCTGTCTGACAGTTCAACTGTCTGACTGTCCGTCCGTCCGTCTATATCATGTATATGCCTGATAGCGTGTCTGCTTTTGTTTAAAACTACTCGTCTGTTTGTCTGTCACATTTTGTCTTTCAGTTTGTCCGTGTATGCGACAAGGGATCATGACCTTAACCAAATCACAGTTTAAAATTTCTCCGGAAGATCTGCTTTCCAACACAATGTCAGCGGACAAGGCGCTTAGCGAGAAAAGTTTCAATGACGCTGGTGGTAAAGTAAACACAGAAAAATGGTACATGTCCCCGGCAACGGTTAACGCCTACTACAACCCTAAGGTAGGCATTAAGAAGATCTTGGATTTTTGTTGCCACGGCAGAGTTGAAACTAGAGCGAAAAAGACTACTACTGTCTACCCTACTGAACTTTAAATGATTACGTTGTCAGGGTAACGAGATGGTTTTCCCGGCGGCGATACTTCAGCCTCCCTTCTATCACGTGACTTACCCTGCCTACGTGAACTACGGAGCTATAGGTGTTGTCATCGGACACGAACTTACTCATGGATTTGATGATAACGGTTTAATTCTGTTTTGAATTTTTTTTTATTGTTGTTGAAAAACCGAGCATTAATGTCGAAGGAACAAAAAATTACAATTTACTACGCCTGTAAACCTCTCCAGGATGTCTGTGTCAATTTGTAATTATGATCTCCGTGTGTACCCACTGTCTGTAACCCCTACATAACCCCTGTAACCCCTACATAACCCCCTGTAACTCCTACATAACCCCTGTAACTCCTACATACCACCTGTAACCCCTACATAACCCTGTAACTACTACATAACCCCTGTAACCCCTACATAACCCCTGTAACCCCTACATAACCCCTGTAACCCCTACATAACCCTGTAACCCCTACATACCCCCTGTAACCCCTACATATCCCTGTAACTCCTATATAACCCCTGTAACCCTCACTAGGACGGATGTACGATAAAGACGGGTTTTTAAGAGAGTGGTACACAGAGGACGCTAAGAAAGGTTTCCAGGAGCGAGCAGACTGCATGAACAAGCAATACAGTCAATACAGCATAGAGGGTTCTCAGGTTTGAGGAACAAGGAACACTAAGAAACATGAACTGCACTCATAGTCATACACTTACATTTACATCTACACTTGCAGTTTACACTTACATCTACACTTAGACCTACACTTACATCTACACTTACATCTACACTTACATCTACACTTACACTTACACTTACATCTACACTTAGACCTACAGTTATACTTACACATATACTTACACTTACACATTCACTTACAGTTTACACTTACATCTACACTTAGACCTACACTTACATTTACACTTACACTTACACTTACACTTACACTTACACTTACACTTACACTTACACTTAGACCTACACTTAGACCTACACATATACTTACACTTACACATATACTTACACTTACACTTACACTTACACTTACACTCACACCTACACCTACACTTACATTTACCTTACACTTACACTTACACCTACATTCACACTTACACTTACCTTACACTTACACTTTCACTTACACTTACATCTTCACTTACGCCTACATCTACACTTAAACGTACACGTAATGTGCACTAGCACCAAAACATACACTTACATTATATAGACCTGATCTTAAAATTGCACTTATGCTTGCTCTAATGACACCCTTGGTTTTTAGCCCGGTTTTGATCATTTTCGGCCATTATATAAACAATTTTGACATGTCAATATCCGAGAAATACCGCCAGGTTAATGGAAACCTCACCCTGGGTGAGAACATTGCTGACAACGGTGGGGTGAAGCAATCCTACATTGCCTACCAGAACTGGGTGAAGCGAAACGGAGAGGAACCCACACTACCGGGACTGAACCTAACTAACGAGCAGGCGTTCTTCTTGTCTTACGCGCAGGTTCGTGTCTTTGTTCTGTTCTTTCTTTACTGATGTGTTCTTCTTGTCTTACGCGCAGGTTTGTGTCTTTCTTCTGTTCTTTCTACATTGCTGTGTTCTTCTTGTCTTACGCGCAGGTTTGAGTCTTTGATCTACTTTTGTTCTTTCTATACTGGTATGGTCTGGTTTTTGATTTGAAACTTTGAAACTTGCAAATCTGCAAAATCTACTGCTTTCCCGGCTAAAAAGTGGGGAATAAGTCAAAATTTTAAAATCGATTGGTTCTATCAGGATTCGGGGCAAATATAAAAAGATTACTGTCCCTCTATTTTTTAAGAGAGACTGGGCCTGTAAGTTAGGCCCAAAAAGGGTAACACCGAAAGGTGTTTTGCCTGTCACTAGGGTAAGGTGAAGTAGGGGGGATATAAGTGGGAGGAATAAGGAAGAGAGATAAAAGGTTATAAAGGAGGCAGGACAGAGAGCCTAAACCAGAAGTCAAAGTCTACAGAGGTCGAGAGTAACCTTTTGGTTTTTTTGGTAAATTTAGTTTTTTGTTACAGCTGTACCCAAGGTTTTTCAGTTATACTGAAGGGGCTCCTGGATCTTTGAACGGAAACCCTCCTCATTTTACCCTTAATTAATGTTTCCCGGTCATTCGGCTGAGTCGACCGAAGAAGATTGCATAGACAAATGCCCTAAGCGCACTCCTCTAGGATTTTGATCATCTATTGTGTGTAGCCGTTTGGAGCTCCATAAGACCTGAGCTACATGGTCAGAGTCGCTCCAGGAAAATTTAACTTTTTTGCAACATTTTTACAGGCGTAAGGTTTTCTTGAAGTTCTTCTTTACTAGAATTAAGATTCAATCTTTTATGTCAAAACCCAAAATTTTGGATTAATGAAAGTGCCGTTTTGTAATAGTTATCTTAGTTCTTCTGTAATTAGATGTTCCACAGATCTGGTGTCAGAAGAAGACTAAAGAGGCGTTTCAAAAAATGACAAAAGAAGACCCGCACAGTCCTGGGATCTTCAGGATAAAGGGCCCTCTTGTAAACTCTGAAGAATTTGCCAAAGCTTTCAAATGTTCAAAAGACTCTCCAATGAACCCAGCGAAAAAATGTGTAGTTTGGTGATGGACAATAGTTCTATTTTAACCTTATGAAGTAAGACGGGCATATTTACAGTGTTAAATTGTATCATGATCGTCATTTCTATTTTATGAGGGAGGCGATTTGAGGAATGCAATTCCATCAATATTCATTAAACCAACTTAATTACCGAAAATAAAAATGAATAAACTCTCACATCGTAACGGACGTAAACTGCTCTAATCTCACCAAGAAATACCGCACAACTAAGCAACTAAGCAACTACAAGCTCAAAGTTTAATTTGAATTAGGATGCGATTATTACATTGAGATTAGGGCCGTTGGTTAAGAACAGTCTCCAATATGTCCGACATGTCTGAAGACAGGGCGCTGTGGAAATGTCGGGCTTTTGCGGGGTGCTGGTGTAAGCGACCTAGTAGAAGTTACATGGATTACACGTTAGAGAACAACACGACAGTCAATGATAGTCTACAGTCTATAATTACACTTGGAAAGAATTCCTGAGAAAAAAATTTCAAGCGCTTGTTTATCATGTATCTTAAACTTTCAGTTTAGAGCGCTTCTAGGTATTTATAATTTGCCGCATTGTAGTATTGTTGTTTTTAGTATTGTTAATGTTATTTTGATAGTTTTCTGAGCAATTCAATAACAATTGTAGAATAACGACTGATCCAAATATGCCGGTCGTTCAAACGATGCTATCATGATACAATACAAGAGCATTAATTTATAGAATTAGAAGATGGCTTCACAAACATAATATTTAATATCATGTTTGTGGATTTTCAGACTTTGAAAGCGAAGCCAAACTCCTCAAATACATTATCGTCCAATCGCGAGTCATAATTTATTCGCTTATCATAATCTGTTTTGATTAAATTGTATTGTTTTTATATTGTTCATTTATTGCAAACGCTTGACTGACTTTGTAACAAATACAACTTAAAATGTGAAATAGTGTACTTGTAGTAAACTTTAGTTTGACTTAGGGGTCGTACACATTATCATATGACGTCATCACCGAGGGGGGTTTTTTAATGATGATTAAGGAGTGAGGGCGAGGAGAAAGGGGGGTTTGCTAATGATAATGCCATCAAAATCGAAAATTTTTGAAAATTTTTAAGTATTCTAAAAAGAATTTTTTCATAATTTTATCAAAATAGATAAATTGAAAAAAAAGTATTAGTGCGTTCGAAAAAGATTGTCAATGAGCGTTTTATTCCAAAAGTAAAAGTGTGAGTAAAATTTCGTTACCAGGATCGGTTTTATCAGACGATTTTAGGTAAAGATAAGAGATTTTTAGGATAAGGGTTGAACTATAACAGCCCTTTAAGCTAATCTTTTGGATTTCATTTTCTACCTCCGCTGAACGAGATGAATCGTGACTTTCGTTTCAATGTTTTGACTCGACGAAAGATGGGTCTATCTGCTGCAGACAGTCATATTGAACTCGTAGCGGTTCACGGGGATGCTAGCCCTAGCGAAAGGACTGTTTTCCGTTGGATTTCAGATATCAGGAAGGGCCAATTTAGCAAGGAAAAGAGGACAAGCCCTGGTAGACCAATTGTGACTTGTACCACTGCAGCAGTGAGGAAAATAAAGCGAATAAAAACTCAAAACTCATGATTATCATGCACTGATATTGCCTTGCGCAGCTTTCTATTCCAAAGACATGCGTTTTTGAGTTTCTAACTAAGAATCTTAACCTCAGAGACGTGTATGCTTCCTAGGAACCTCATTTTTTGTCAGAGAGCAACGGCACAGCTTGAGTGGCATGTTGCAGAGCATTACTTGAGCTGTTCAACAACTTTTTCGAACGACCTAATAAATTGACAAATAAGTAAATTGACAAGTAATTTTTCTTGTTGAAACAAATGGTCAAAGTATATGGTATATTGGTATAATGTGTGGAAGGAATGAGGTTGGGATGAAATAAAAGTGGAGGATAAAAGTGGATGGTATAATGTAAAATGTAAAAATACATGTAGCTAAGGATGTAAACGAAGTATACACTCAAGAATTTGTGTGTTTCACTGTCTAGCCAAACAAATGATTTAAAAATACACGCATGTATTTCATATCTGCCAAGCTCACTAACAAATATATATCTCAAGATGTAAAGTTCTTTTAAGGCTGCTCCTACGGGATTAGGTCCTTCATGAGGGGCTCTGTTCCAAATCTTCGTAAAGCTTCTTTGTTGCTCAAGTTTGATTGGCGAAGTTTCACCATAAACTCCCGAAGCTATTCTGAAGCATGGCTTGAATCTTGATACAAATGCAGGTCTTGGCGTAACTCCTGAGCTTTAGGATCCAGGTGTCAATCACTCAATCTTCTGTATGAAGAGTCTAGCTGCTGCAGTTGCCTGTGTCTAGTCTTGGAAGCTATAGTTTCTTAATGTACCCCACGCTCGCTCTGTCGACGATTTCTCTGACATTCTCTGACATTCCAGCAGGATGTTTCCGTATGGATAAATGAGCATCGTTCAGTCTACAGACCTTGAAATTCCAGGTTGGGAAGGAAGAGAAAAACCGGGTGACCGACAACACCACAAGATTGGCAGTTCCAACATCCTAAACAGGGTATTCAATCAAGTTGACAGGCCATTGGATCTAGTGACCCTCTGAAACAACAACTTCAAAACAGCTTTGCAGAGTCTAAAAAGGTAAACAAACTAGTAGTAGTACTCTTAAAGTTAACATAGGCACCTCTTTCGCCACGGAAATTCCAATCCCCAGTTAGCGCAAGTCGAGCGAGGACACTTTTGCGTGCTACACCGATGGCTCCATGATGAATGACAAAGTAGAAGCCGGAGTTTACATTCCTGACACGAGCGGGAATGGATCCCAGGTCGAAATGTCCTATCATATTGGAGATCCTTGACCTTTCAAGGAGGAACTTTCACCGTTAAACAAGCGGCGAAACTGCTAAAAATCAATGGCACTAAAGACAAAACGATCATAACAAACTGCGACAGTCAAGCTGCGATCAGAGCGGTAGGCAGCACAATTATTAAATCAAAAACTGCCCAAAAAGCCTGTAATGAGCTGCAAGCACTTGGCCAAGATAATAGCGTCTTACTAAGGTGCATTCCAGCTCATAAAGGCTACTTGGAAAACGAAAAAGCAGATGAACTTGCCAAGATATTACCCGAAATTACGTGCAAGTTTTTAAGAAGGTTTTTCAATTTCTTACTCACACCATCAAGACGACCCGGTGACCGAGTACCGACGTTTTAGAACCTGTCAATCTTGGTTCCCACGGGGTCCCAGGGGGTCACATTACAAGATGTAATTAATGACGTTTCATGTGATGTGATCCAAGTTCTGAAAAATTCTATTCTACAACCAACTGCTTTTGAGCTGTAAAAGGTGAAACAAAATAGATATGAAATGGTATTCACGTACATTTTAGTATAAATAAGATAATCAATATTAGAAAAAGTGAGGGTCAGCCAAAGCCCTCTAGCTCTTTTAGGCATAACACTAAACAAGAAAGATCGACAGATCGTGCCACATCATACTTCATTTTACTGTTGCAAAGTTATTTGATCGCTCTTAGGACATGCAAGAGCGTTTCTCATTTCTCATGAAATTTTATTGTGAAAAACCTCTCTTGCCCGATAAACTGCCGACTGAAATTGGTTGTTTATGTTGGTCATTGGAATCTTCGTGGACAAACAAAACAAAAGATCACCCGTGAATTCAACTATCTAAACAGAGCAGCAATTAGCAAGCAGAACCTAGGAGGAGGTAAATCTCACTAGTAGAGTAACTGTTATGCATTCCTTGTGGTTGGAACAGACGGGTCTACGGGTGATGACCAATTTATAGCAGCTCATCTCGACTACACGGCTACTTAGGTTTATAACAACTATCTAGCTATCATCAACTGAATCCAGTGCACAGTGACCAGTGTCATATTCTGGACCAAATTTTTGGACGGACGTGTAAAATTTTTAAAACCTCAAAAAGGCGGCAATTTAACCTACTTTTATAAAAACGTTTTACCCCCTCACTCCGCTGCCCTGCAGTTATAATGGCACTCCCAAAGTGCCATATCCCCCTACGAAGAAGAAGAAGAAGAGGGGAAGGGTCAGAAATGTCGTAAATGTGGCGACGTCATATGTGAACGACACCTTATTTACTGGACATGATTCGGCTGGGAGAGAATACGATGGTAATCAAATTATCCGACTTAATGCATAAAACGCGATTTACTTGAATAACGAACCCACAAACATAGAATGCTCTTCAATATCTATGTTCCGCAAGGTATCATTTTTCGTTTAGCTCTGATTTTTCTGTGCTGTTGCGAAAGAATGATTTAGTAACCGAGTTTTCCTGAAATAAAAATGCGACATACAGATATTTTGCGCCGTATAAATATAATTAAATCGACTGTATGGGACACTCGTCAGATTCAATTTAACGACTTCCCAAGTCCAAAAACAGTACAACGGGTTTGTCGTTTGAGCAATCCGAAAATGATCCTAATTAGCTCATGTTCCTCAAAGCTACGATTTCTTTCTTAGAACTTGTCATAAAGTCTACACAAGTATCATTTTGTTATAACTTTTGGAAACACCTAACAGCTCCACGACATGTCATGGGCAGACATCGATTTTTTTTAACTTTGTACCTTTTTATAGATTAATATTATTATTTTTGTTTCTGGTCATCATACACACACATGACACATCCATTAAGATTGTACAATGATAAGTGTTTCAGATCACTTGGATACATTTTAGGTTGCACTTGTTTGGTCGAGGCCATCCTCAGACATTAAATTTACTTTACTACGCTTATTAAATTTTAATTACTAATATCCTGCTTAAAGCTTGAAGTTTTAATAATAATAAAAGTTACACGTTTGATCATTTATTTATATTAGCCAAAGTTCTAAAGTCAACCAGATTTTTAACTAATAAACTCACTAATAAACTAGAGCAACAACTCGTACCAAAGTGTTGCTATGGGTGACACAGGGGACCTAAGGTCGTGTGGAGGTGAGGTTAATGAATACATGAAACTCCAGTCTGATACTGACAAAAATCAGCCGAGTGAGAAACTGACTATGGACGAACTAGTGAACAAGTGGGTATCTTGATTCTTTAACTATCGCAGCTTAGTAATTTCTAACTATCCTCTGTGAAATAAGTATCGTTAGATATGTTATCCTCTGTGAAATAAGTATCCTTTTTTTCTAATTATAGAACATAAGGAGCAAAATCGTAATCAAAGGTTTATACAAGACTTTTTTCATATTTTCTCGTATTCTGGTAAACCAATTTCAGGACAGTCGGACTATCCAACTTTCGACATTTTGGGTTCTTGTCTATCTTCATGTTAGGTCATATTACGGCCAGTATGATGTGCTATCTCCCCGTCTTTTGTGGTCAGTAACGGATAAGTGATGAATAGGACTAATAATTAGTTAGTCCTATTCATCATAAAACTGACGAAGAAGTCCCTATTTTACACACCATAATCATAAGTGCAAACATTTAATCTAATAGTATTTATCGGCGAATAACCGATATGTGTGCACAATGTGCACTGCGCATTGGCTTAAACAATTAATTAATAACAACGTCATTACGTGGATTTTCTTGTCAGGTTACATCCCTTACACGGAGTGGCAGTGTCTCTCAGACTCCTGTTTTCTTCTCCTCAACAATCACACAGGAGAAAGTGACACTTTCTACACTAGGAAAACTATGTGCTCCAACAAATTCAAGGCCGATGTCGACTTCACCTGGACACCAAAACGTTCCAGCTTTGCCGTAGATTTTGGTATCTATTGCGGTACAGAAACACAGAAGTCAAGCATCAACAGTTTCTACTTCATAGGAGCCTTCGTGGGCTTGTGTGGGAGCTCCAGCCTCTACGAGATTTTTGGTCGGAAGAAAGTTACCCTGGCTGCAGGTGTCACTGCTGTAGGTGCCACGCTCGGCATCGCATTTGCTAGTGACATCCAGACGATCCTAGGACTGCGAGTGGTCCAGGGGCTGGGAGTTCTTGTGGCTATGACAGGACGATATATCTGGTGCATGGAGTTTACACCTCTACGACTGAGGAACATTTCAAACGCACTTTTATCAGGAACCTGGCCACTTGGAACGTGCACGTTAATTTTGATTTGCTATTTCGTCTTTAACTGGAGATATGCGGTAGGAATCGTTTCAGTAATTGGGGTTTTATGTTACACACCGCTCATATTTTGTCCTGAGTCACCAAGATTCTTAGCTCAACATGGCCGAGAGAAGGAGGCGCTCGAGATTCTTAACAAAATGGCGAGGTTTTACAAAAATCCCCCGCTTCCGGCAGAGAGTCTTGATTTGGAGCAAAGAAGTAAAAAACAAAGTGCTTTAAAACAACTGAAGGATTTTCTTTTGTTCCCAGCAATGTTGAGAAGAACACTCTTCATGATGTCATGCTGGTTTGCTGTCTCACTCTTCTACTACGGACTAAGTTTCGGGTGGCACAAAATGGGCAACAACATCTTCGCCAGCCAAGGGTTTGCTTGTCTCGCCGAAGTCGTAGCCGTCATACTCAGTCTTGCTATAATCAGTCAGGCAGGAAGAAAGAAGACCTTGATAATGGTGTTTCTCGGGATTGGGATATTTTTCGGGATCTCCATCGTGGACGCAAGAATTTCTTCAAATTGGACGGTCCAGCAGGTCGGTTGTCTAATTGTCATCGTGTTCATCGGAGCAGGTTTCATAACAGTCTACCTTTACACAGCTGAATTGTCCCCCACTTCTCACAGAGGGCTGATACTAAGTCTCTGTTCGGGTATTGCACGAATCGGCTCCTTCATTGGTCCCTACGTCACCCATCTGTTCGAAATCAAGAACACGCTAGCTATAGTAATGGGTACTTTCAGTGGTGTCGGTCTGCTGAGTGCCATCGGTACAATGTTCTTGTTGGAAGATACTACTGGAGTAGACATCCCAGAAACACCGTCCGACATTCAAGGAACTAAGCGGCTGGGAGAGGAAGAAGAGGACCTTCAAGACTCGTGAAAAGCATGTAATATCCAATATCTATGAATCTAATTGATTTCAGGTTATCTACCAATGTAACATCTAGACTTTAGAATTTGAACCTATGCTATTTTCTAGTACGCCTGTCATCCTATTAATTCCTTTAAAAAATGGTATCTTTTTATTTTTAGGATCTGAGTAAAAAATTCAACTTCATTTAAAGGAAACTAAAGTTTTTTCGAGCTCCCCATTAGTTTCCCCAAATTTTCTCGCACCTTAGGTTTAAATCTCCACCTCTGTTCTTTAATAAGTAAGTCGGTCGTGTAGGGGGAGACCTTGGTGTAGACGTTTAAGTGTGAGTAAGTTTACTGTAAACCGAGGTGGACTTGCAAGTCTGTACATGACGTTGAGAGAGGAGAGGAAGCCGTCACGTGTTCTATATACGGGGTTGTTGGTGAGTTGAAAAAAGACTGGATATGGGACACATTGCTAGCCTCCATCGTGAGGTTTTACAGTAGCTTCTGTCAGTAGCTAAAGTTAAATATAATTCTATGACATTCAGGCACTTTGTAAATTACATAGTGCCTGAATGTCATAATAATCAGGCACTTAGAAGTCCTTATAAAGACTTAAGACGGGTGTGGACAGTGGATCACAATTCAAATTGCCAGAAAATAGTTAAGTTGATTCGTCCGCCGCCCCATTGAAACGCACGACAGTCATAAAGGAAATGCTCGTGCAGCGAGTTTGGAAAAGGGGCCTTTCCAAGCACAACCGAAATTCGGCGGCGCGCGTTCCCTTAAGTCAGCGCCAAAGCGTCAGGTTTGAGCCAGAGCTTCGTGCCGCAGTATGCTGTACGTCGTCCACAAATAAAAAACAGCCAGTACTTCGATTAGAATGAAGAGCCAAAAGTGTCGCTTATCACTCAAATCATAGAACGCTAAATCTATCAGTGTGAACTGAGGACGTACAGGACCTTAACAGACAACCCAACGCAAACTATGGATGTTTATTTGTGTAACATTCCTTTATATCATGATACAAATAATTTCGACATCAGAGAAAAATTGAAGGAAAGAGATCGAAAATTGAAACGGCATTGTTTGACAAACATCAACAGGACAGGAACTCTAGAACACTTTTTAAATATTCTATTCGATGACACAGTACTTACGGAAATGTACCATTTTCACAGAAGGCAGCTTCTTCTCGTACGCTTTTCCAGCCCGCAGTAAACTATTTCATAACATCTATGATGGACTACTTCATATTAGCGACATTTAATGATACAATATTATATACTGTTAATTAATCTTTGTCATGAAGAACTTGAAGTAAGCATCTTAACGTGTATACTTTATTATCAAGAAATTTCTATCAAGAAAAACGAAAACTCTATCAGTCAGAAAGACAAACGGTTCCAATCAAAAATAGATAATATAAGATAGATCATTAAGGAATTAAAAACAGTCAAAGAACCGAAAATCAAAAATCCACATTAACAACGGTGACAATATCTATATCTAATATTCATTTCTTCGTTCCGCAATTTCATCACTGTTCGTTTTCAGTTCTATCCTGGAATGTATGTATTGCTTAACTTCGAAAAGAAATGTTGCATAAATTGCTGGTTCTAGTTAAAAGAATAAAAGGTTTGCAATTTTAAATGATCAATCAATGCCATCCGATTTGCAAGACGATAAATATTAAGTAATCAGGGAGGGGCCCCCCTCTGTTCAGTTACTAACCTCAACAGAAGTCTCGTCCTTTACGACAGCTTTTTCAATCTCCTCAGTTTTTGCAGCAGTTTCAACCTCATTTCCAGTTTCAACAGCAGGTTCAACATCATTTCCAGTTTCAACAGCAGTTTCAACTTTATTTTCAGTTTCAACAGTAGTTTCAACTTTGTTTTCACTTTCAACAGTAGTTTCAACCTCATTTTTAGTTTCCACAGCAGTTTCGACCTCATTTTCAGTTTCAACCTCATTTTCAGTCTTTACTTCATCCTTCTCTTTTGGTTTCGGTTCACATTCTTTTTCCTTGATTACAAGCGAATTATCCTTCGTGGGTACATGTTCCACGTTAGGACAAGCTCTTATGTGTTTCCTACACAACTTATTTTCAGCTTGTAACGCCCGACACAACCTCTCTAGGGCCTCGTTCTGCTTCTTTGTATTGCGTAACTGTGAGTTGTGGGAATTTTCTTATTCGAGATGATGAAATTCTTACAGTACAACTGAAAATAGCTCAGAGATTGTGCTTAAGAATAAGGTGGGCTAAAGATGACCACGGTCTTTTGTATCCATTAGGCCGAAGGGTATCATGGTCGAATGTTAGTAAAAATCTTTGCCACGACTATGGTAGTCAAACTTTAAAATAACCGCTATAAAATGGCCAAAATTTTGACTATAGCCACGACCCAAACTCCAGAATACCTAAAATCAAAAAAGAATTTTGCCAAATTTTTTTCTATGATCTTATAATCAATTGGCCAGAAATGTCTGATCCTCAGCATAGGAAAAAAATTCGGGAAAAAAGTGGCCACGGTAAATATTTGTCACCAATAACTATGGGGCAAATTCACTTGGGTGTCGTGGGCCGTGGCCATAGTAAGTGCCCTAGCCGGTTCAGAAAACCTACAATTACGGATCTCGAACAAAAAAGTTTACAAAACCTTCAGTATTGAAGTTTACAAAACCTTCAGTATTGAAGTTTACAAAACCTTCGGTATTGAAGTTTACAAAATCAAGGAAACGTGACACTCACTTCCTCGGCCATGGTGAACATACTCTTGCTGACTTGCTCGTGTTTTCCCTTCCACGACGTGTTCTCTTTCTCCAGCTTCTTTATAGTCTTGCTCATCTTGTTCATCTCTTGCTTGAAAGTGGCAAACACGTCATTTGATCTGCAGAAGGGTCAGATTAGGAGGATAGTTTTGGAGGGCCGATATCTTAAATACTTGAAGTTTTGGAGCGTAAAATGACTTTAATCTAGATTATATATACTAAAAATTTATTCCCGATTTGTACATTTTGATTAATTTGCTTAAGTTTTTTGTCGATTCCTCGAATTTATAAAAAAAAGGGCCAGGTATTCTTATTTTTACAGGTCTGCTATTTGGCACTTGTCAAACAGTTTGTCGTCGTTTTTTCGTCCGAAGTAGTGTTAACTATACATTAACTCTTAACTATGCTTACATGATCGCTGACAAGCACTGTATAAATTTGAAGTTATGGAGCGAATTTAATTGGAATCTGTGCATCAAACCTCTAGCTCTTTCATAGCCTTAATGGAGAAATAGAACCAAAATTTATTGTTACTGATCAAGATATCAGCGGAAATACCAAACATACCGTGTCAGAGTCTTCTGGAACTCCTCAAACTTCTCAGTGTAGAGGGACAGTTGGTTCCGAAGTTCTTGTTCTTGTTCCACCAACAGTTCGTTCTTTTTCTTCTCCTTTACATACTCCTCCAGCAGCTGAGGTGGTGGTTTACTTCACACGTTTGAATTAGGGAGCTTTAGTCGATTAAAGTAAGTTTTTAGAACCATTTAGTCGCTAAATGAAGTAGAATGCAACTTAAAGAAAATATGCAAGATAATAGTAAGGATTTCAATAGAAAGATTGTTAAGCGAACTCTCAGTAAGGAACTCACGTTCCGTTTAACAAACTCTAAGTTAAATACTTACGTTCCGTTTAACAAACTCTAAGTTAAGTACTTACGTTCCGTTTAGCGAACTCTAAGTTAAGTACTTACGTTGGACCGTTTAGCAAACTTTCAATTAAATACTTACGTTCCGTTTAACAAACTCTAAGTTAAGTACTTACGTTCCGTTTAGCGAACTCTAAGTTGAGTACTAACGTTGGACCGTTTAGCAAACTTTCAGTTAAGTACTTACGTTCCGTTTAGGGAACTCTAAGTTAAATACTTACGTTCCGTTTAGCGAACTCTAAGTTAAATACAGTAAACCCTCCATTTACCGGGCCTCTCGGGGGAAAGGGTTAAGGCCCGGTAAATAGAGGGGCCCGGTAAATAGAATTTGACCAAAATATGGCCTAAATTTGGCCAGAAATAGTAACTTAAGTTATTGTTAGCTATGACAGGTGTCAATCATCTCGTGTATCTTTATTAGGGCAGTATAGCATGCTTTTATTGGGTACAGAAGGAGCCGTATAATGTAACGACCCTGAGATAACAAGATTTGACATGTAACATGTAAAGAAAAGACGGGAGGGAATTTTTTGTGAAAATATTGAAAAAATTCGGGGGAAAGGGAGGAGGCCCGGTAAATAGAGGGACCCGGTAAATAGAGGCCCGGTAAATCGAGGGTTTACTGTACTTACGTTCCGTTTAGCGAACTCTAAGTTAAATACTTACGTTCCGTTTAACAAACTCTAAGTTAAGTACTTACGTTCCGTTTAGCGAACTCTAAGTTAAATACTTACGTTCCGTTTAGCGAACTCTAAGTTAAGTACTAACGTTAGACCGTTAAGCGAAATCTCAGTTAGGAACTTACGTTCCGTATAGCGAACTCTTATTTAAATACTTACGTTCCGTTTAACAAACTCTAAGTTAAGTACTTACGTTCCGTTCAACAAACTCTAAGTTAAGTACTAACGTTGGACCGTTTAGCAAACTTTCAGTTAAGTACTTACTCAGTTAAGTACTTACTCCGTATAGCGAACTTTAAGTTTAGTACTTACGTTCCGTTTAGGGAACTCTAAGTTAAGTACTTACGTTCCGTTTAACAAACTCTAAGTTAAATACTTACGTTCCGTTTAGGGAACTCTAAGTTAAGTACTTACGTTCCGTTTATCGAACCCCAGTTTAATACTTACGTTCCGTTTAGCAAACTTTCAGTTTATTACTTACGTTCCGTTTCTCCGTTAGGTCCTTCTGTTTGTCTTCAGCTCCCTGCATAGCTTGTTGAGCTAACTTGGTTTCCCATAGCTGTATCTCTAGACTTTTCTGCTTCAATATCTTCTCTATGTGCTGCGATGAATAACTTAGTCATGCGGGAATGCTGTAATGCAGTGCAAAAATGCAAATTTAGGTCACACCCTAAGACGGCATAGCCTGAGGCGCTCATCTCATTTCCTGTTACCCTGAGCCACTCCGTACCGAGGCACTAAACTAGCTGTAGGAGGGTTAATCTTACGAGCCAGGGAGTGTACATTTCCAGACGCAGACATGCCACAGCCGACATGCCGGCCGACATGCCTGGCCGACATGCCACAGCCGGGGATCGAACCCCGGTCTGCCGCATGGGAGACGTAAATGAAACCACTACACCACCCAGCCGAATGCTGCACAATTAATAATGATATATTAGCAAAGGTGTTGGCGATTAAAATAAAGATAAAAATATAAGAAAATATAAATGAGGACAATACACACCTCCTCACGAGTACGGTACTCCTCCAACAAACTCTTCAGCTTGCTAGCCAACTCCATGTTGTCCTCCCTCAGAGTCTGGTTTGACTTCTGATTGTCCTGCATCTTGACGTTGATGTCGTTTATTGTCGTCTGAAATTTTCTTGGATTGACGTGTTGTACATTGTAATTTGTATTGTACACACAAATAATACAATGAAATTTATTCATCAACCATGATCTAGGGAATTCAATGAACGGGATCAAATTTTTGGAGCTCGACAGTACAAGCATTAAAATTAATATATTTTATTTATTTTTTGATATTTTCATATTTTGTCATCCTTTGATCCTTTTCATCCTGTTTGTACTGGAGTAAAAGCTATTCTTTTAAAAAAAGTTTTTGGAGTAGTTTTACATTATCGGCAGTCATTAACTTTTCATACATTTCAGAACTAGCGATGTAAATTTATTACGAAGAATTCATTCTGATTAAGTGCTGTCTCATTGTGTGTTCCTCAAAAATTAAAATTAATATAGGGCAGAGTTTTAAACTGTTCTAACAGTACAAACTAAATACATTTATTTAGTGACAGGATGGATTACTTAGGAGCACTGTGTTAAAGCGATTTTAGTGGGTCCATGAATCATGTTCCTGAATACTTTTAGGTCCCTTTCATAACAACCACGGTTTCTTTTTCGACTAAGCGCAATACCTACTAGCACTACAAGCACTACAAGAAAACTAATAACCTGAAACTTTGCAGCGATTTCTTGTCTCTTCTTGTCTTCCTCTTGGTTTCGTTGTTCGTACTCCTCCTGCAGTTTTATAGTTAAAGTGTATAGTACACAACACATATTGTTAATTATCTACATGATGTACATTATGCAGTGTTCAGTTGTAGTTATGCCGGAAGTGTGCATATTCGTCATGGAAACTGTATGTACTTTGAAGGTTTCGCTGTATATGTGAAAAAAAAATTTCAAAAGTAAATAGTATGTAAAGCCAATGTCATCATCCATCCTTTTAGTTAAAAAACATAAATCTTATTTCCCACAGTTCTGCCTTAGCCGTTAAAGGAAGTACCAACATATCCAGCTCCATAAATCCAATTAGCTAATTGAATAATTGTAAAGGAACAATGGGCGGGAGCACTGCAACAAGCAGAGGCTGCAGCTGCAAAAACATTTGCACAAACATATTTATACAGTGCACACATTGCACGGTTACACCATGTGTATTTATATCGTACAAGTACTCGGAATTTCCATCACGAGGCTTAGTGTGTTGGCATGAGTTGTCAACAAGGCCGCCTTGAGCTACTCAAAAGTGTATATCGAACAAATAGGAGTGTAGGTCGTGGTCGTGGATCAAATTTGTTAGATATTATTTGCCAAATTATATAAAATATAGTTTAGTATTCTGAACACGTTTTATCAGTATCCTACAGAAACCCTGTACAAATCTTAGTTACGTTGAAATTTACGGAGACACAATGATAAATCTATAGAGATAAGCAAATAACTCCAGATAGATAGTCTACTTTTCGTAGTAATAATTTGTCGGTTTATCAATTGGTCACACATATCTCGATGTCAATTAGTCACACATACCTTGATTTCAATTGGTCACACATACCTTGATGTCAATTGGTCACACATACCTTGATGTCAATTAGTCACACATATCTTGATGTCAATTAGTCACACAAACCTTGATGTCAATTAGTCACACATACCTTGATGTCAATTAGTAACACATACCTTGAGACACTTGACATGACGTTGAAGTTCCCTACACAAGCTCTCCAGTTTGCTCTTGGCTAGGTTAGCACGGTTATAGGATGCTTGAAGGTGGTCACGCTCGTCAACTATTTGATCATGCTTCTTCTTGATATCATCATGCTTTCCTTGGATCATCTTGTTCTGGTGAGCCTGAAAAGAGACAGATATACATTTACTGCGATGCTACACAGTATGTATCTATACATCTTAACAGAACATTATAATTGTCAAGACAGTTTAAGTTCGAGGAATATCTTACCAGCTCTACATATTTCCGAATGAGACATTCTAGCTTTACTACACAGTTTGTATCTATACATTTTAACAGAACATTATAATTGGCAAGACAAGTTCGAGAAGTATCTTACCAGCTCTACATATTTCCGAATGAGACATTCTAACTTTACTACACAGTATGTATCTATTCATTTTAGCAGAAAATCATAATTGTCAAGACAGTTTAAGTTCGAGGAATATATCTTACCAGCTCTACATATATCTTACCAGCTCTACATATTTCCGAATGAGACATTCTAGCTTTAGCTCAGGTGTCTCATGGGTGTTAAGAACGTTCTTCAAAGCTTTGGCTTCAGCATCCAACTCTGGTACAGCTTTGATTAGTTACCTAACTCAAGGCAGAGAAGCACAAGACTAAATAGTCTCTATAATGAATGACAGAATTCATGGGGCGGAGTCGGAAATCCTTTCCAACACGTTACAGCATATCTCGAAATTGATTGGTTAAATCATCTGGCTTTTCATTTGCCAAATGTGTCAAGAATTCTGACATCCATAGTATAGTTATATAGTCTGTTAAGAATAGAAAGATTCAAAGAAATTAATGTGGAGGCTCTAAAGACTAATCCTTAGCTGATCTAGTATGTCATATTCAAAGGTTTTAATAAGAATTTAGTTAAAATGAATCAAAAACAAGGTTAAAAGGTAAACAGGCCTTACCTTTGGAGTTTCCAGATGGTTTTACACATTCTTTTGTCATCATTGTCATGATCCTGCACTGCGTGGGTATAGTTAAGAGTGATCTCGTCGAATTGCCATTTTAACAAAATCATCCTGGCTGGATGCAAACAACTCAAGAGGTCAAAACTAAGTGAATGTGTTAACACATGCATTGGCCATGAACAATTTGTTTGACCGTTGGAGTAAATTCTATGATGTCGATTCAAGGTCATTGACCTCCCCCTGGCCCCCCAAAAAAGTTATCATCACCATAGAAAAAAGGATCACATTTTAATCTGTGGTTTGCCTTATCATGCTACATCGTGCTATCAAAAAAAGCAACACTTCACCATCTAGATTGTTACAGGAAAACTTATTCTTACAGAACTCAGAAAGACAGGGGCACTTGGATTCACACAGGACACCTCAATGCACAGTTAAATGTCTTATAAGTAAACAACGATTTACATTTGGGTTTATTATTACATCAACACATATCAAAGATAAACATAACATGTTGTGGCTGCCAATCACTCGGGTTTTACTAAATTTGCTTTTGATTGGATGCACATGCTTAAGTTAGCAGTAAACACACTACATAGTGACAATACTATATGATGACAAGTGCATGATAGTGACAGTCAAAATTTGTCATTAAACAGTACTCTAGACATACTATATAGTGACAATACTATATAGTGACAAGTCGAGTTTAGTGACACCTAAAGTCTCAACTTTGTTTCAATTTACTTTTCCGATTAATTGTTTGGTCTTACTTTGCTAGTGAAACTTTGATTTTTGATTCATTTATCAACATGTAAACAAGTATTAGCTTGCATGAAGGATGTCAAAAGAGAGTCGTACGTCAAGAAGGGCAGAGGACGGCAGGTGGAAGGACATCGGAGGGAGAGGGAAGAGTGAAAAGAGTAAATGAAGAACTAGAAGAGTGAAGGGGTAGAAGTCATAAGAGGAAAAAGGTTGTAGGTAGGGGGGAAAGGGAAGAGGGAGAAGGGCAGCAGCGTAACGATGCCCCGGCCACCCCGGCTACGCCGGGGGGGGCCGTCATCAGGGGGCGCCAAATTGTCATAAAAAATATGGGACAATTTTGCAAAATTAACTGCGCGACTAGCAAAATCGCGTGTTTGGTTGAATAACTTCACTATTTATTTAGATTTTTCGGCCATTTTTCACAAATTGCTCCAAGGAAGCCCTTACACCAGGGGCGCCAATTAGGGGCGCATTTTCATCGCCGAGGGGCGCCATATTGGCTAGACCTACTACGTTACGCCACTGGAGGAGGGACAGGGGTGGAGGGAGAACAATGAATGGAGAGCGAGGAGTGAAACGAAAGGATGGATGGAGACAGGTGCATGAACATCGGGATGCCGGAAGGGAGCGATAAAGGAGGAGGTGGAGGAAGGCGAGTGGATGGAGGATTGAAAACTGAAGTGAGGTAAGGATAAAGGTAACAGAATATGTAAGAGGGGAAGTAGGGCGAGAAAGGAGGGGAGTAAGGTAAGGATGGAGGTAACAGAGTATGTAAAAGGGGAAGGAGGGCGAGAAAGGAGGGGAGGGACAGCGGTGAGAGGAAAAATTAAATGGCCGAATGCAATATATTAATGTCATTATAAAGAGATCACATGTCACTATATAGTAAGGAAAACGTACCTTTTAGTGACAATACTATATAGTGACATGTCACTATAAGGTACTTGTCACTATAAGGTATTGTCGCTATATAGTACTACAGGAATCAAACTTAGCCACAGGAGCAGAACTAGCACACAGAAAAGCTTTTTATGTGTTGGGTTTTAATTTCAGGTGCTCAATGAGCATCGCTCACGTGGTGACTACTGCATAACTAGTGCAGAGCTGCCAATATGTGGAGACATCAGACAGCTCAACCAAGGACCTGAGTGCCATGTAGATTTTTTGGGCCCCTTTATACTGTATCCCCAAGCTACCCCCTATGTTACCCAAGCCAAAGGGCAGCCTGTTGCCGAAGCTTCCATATCACAATTTTTTTAATTGCAAATTTTATGACTAAGTTGAGTACAAGTGATACCATCTCGTTAGTACGAAGTATAGGTAACGTTTTATCCTTTAAGCGTAGGACATGATCAGAGGCAACTCTCTCTAATGATAACAACAACATACGTTTAAATATTATGAAGCTAAGAAACCCCCCAAATAGGGATAATCCATCTAAATGTCGAATTCTCAAATTAAAGATAAAAATAAGTTCCCATTAAAAATGAAAATTCGACCCAAAAATGAAAAATAAAAATTTACCGGGCGCTGCTCGGCTCTCTCTACGTTTCCCAATGCAACAATTACCCTAAGGTCCCCGGGCAATCGTTGCCTGTCTGCCTGACCTGCTGCCGCAAAGCGGCAGCCCCGCGCGCGAGGCGCGCGGGCCGCAACGCAAAGCAAGCCCAAATAGCAAGATACGGCAAAAAGTTTTACTTGAATGTTGAAACATAAAATTTAACAGGCGATGCGCATTTATGATTTATATGCCTTGCCATTTCCGCTTCCGCGCGCTGGGAGCTGCCGCTTCGCGGCAGTAGGTCAGACAACGTCTGACAATGATTTATTCAACGGGCGATGCGCGTCTACAATTTTCTTCGAAATCATGTACGCCAGGCCAGAAATGCGTGACAGCGCGTGATGGCCGCGACAGTAGGTTATCAACCTACAATGTCTAGACTGTAGACACTAAAATTTTTTCAAAATCGCCAGGCCAGAAATGCGTGAGAGCGCGTGATGGCCGCGACAGTAGGTTATCATCAACCTACAATCATGTTATAATGTATAATTTATTCATGTTAATACCTGTAGTTTTACTATAAACAGGTAGGTGCGTTATACTTATAGCTGATAACTTAATCTAAATCCTAAATTTTAATTATGTGACTCCGTAGCCCGTATGCTATGAACACAGTTCATGGCTGGTCTACCCCTACTCCTCACTCCATGATTTGGCCTGGCTCCCAAAGAAGTAGTGCCAGGTGTCGGTGGATATGGCCCTCTATAGTATAGGCCGCCGTTAGGTATATTTCGGACACATTTTAGAAGTTGAAGTTATCAACGTTATTTTATGTATTTTTCCTCGAATATTAACGGAAAAATACTTAAAATCAAAAATATTTGATGTCCCAAGGTCAAAATTCGAAAAAACCTCTAAAATTGGCCATTTTTGAGGATTTTTCGAACGCGCGCGCTACTAGATTTTCTCGGCACTTACTGAAATTTTGCATATTTGTTTATTCTAATGTATTTAATAGTAATAAGCAATAAAATCTGAAATTTATAAAATGTCCCAAACTTAATTTTTCGGCCAAAAATTGATATTTTGCGCGCGCGCGAATTTTTTTCATTGTTTGGACAAATTTCAGGCATAAGAAGATCTTTTGGATGCCGCATGATACTTTTATTAGATAAAACACAAAATTTTAGGTAAGTGACAACCAATAAAACGAATTTTCATCAAAATGAAAGTCACACTTAAAGAGATTATTTCAGAAAATACCGCGCAACAAATTAATACGAAGTACGCCGCGCAATTTAGTTCAATAACTTCGCAAAGTAAACCAAAAATTGTAGCGCAATGAAATCCATGCAAT